>JAJEJO010002720.1:307459-423539 GCA_020662805.1 Glaucomys volans | reverse complement strand
GTTTCTCTATCCAAGTCTTGCTCTATGGCCCTCAGTAATATTTTATGAAGTCCTCCAAAAGGAGTTTGCCCCCTTCTGTCAGGTCTGGTCCTAGGCTCCTGATCAACTGTGTTTTCATTGGAATGGGATCTTTTATTTCACTTTCATTTCTATGTGTTTTTGATGGAACACAGAATTCTATTGATTTTAAAATATTGTCAATTCTGATAGACTTCTATTTCTAGCAGTTTTTCTTTAGATTATTTTGGGTTTTCCATTTAATCAATTAAATTGGCAAATAATTCAGTCTCTTTTTTTTCCAAATTTTTGCAGCTCATTTTCTTTTCTTTTCTTATTGATTTGTTTAGGACTTTCTGAATAATGCTAAAGTACCCTGATATGAATTTTTACCTTAATCAGAGCTTCTAATATTTCACCAGTAAGTATGATATTGGTTGAATTTGAAATTATTGATTGATGTCATCATTGTCTCAAGTTGGATGTTGATTGTGGGCAGAGATACCACATCCTCTTCTATGAGATGAGATTACTTTTCCTCACAGAGCAGCTTCTCACATCCTCCCAGAGTTCCTAACTGGGGGGCTCACATGCCAGAGAGGCTAATTACTCAAGGTTTGCCCTTTTCATATCTAAGAAGGCTAATGTTCTGTGCCAGAACTCTTGGATCATGACTAAAATTACATTACCATTTAGAAAGAATTTAAACAGTCTTCTTTCTTAAAGTGAAATATTCCATAGTTCTTAAATCTAATTTTGTCACCCATGAGTTCACATCCAAAGCCAGGGAAAAAGCTGAATCACCATTCAGACAAAATTTTCATCATGACCGCTTGGTCTGTCTGCAGTATACTTAGGTGGTATTTGCTATGTACTGGACACTTCCCTAAGCACTTTAAAGGTATCAACATATATCTTCACTATTTTAAAAATCATCCCTCTACTTTGTGAGATCTCTTAATCTAAGGATGCAAGTATTTCTTTAATTTTGGGAAATTATCAACCATCATTTTTTTTTTCAAATATGCCCTATTTTCCATTCTCCTCACTTCTTCTAGGTTACTACTAGAGAAATATTGGAGATTCTGGCTCTTTTTACAATGTCAATTTTTCCTATCACATGGTGCTGTATTTTGAGGGACTTTTTTTCTGTTCAGTTTTTAGCTGTCTCTCAGCTTTCTTTCAGATGGTTTTTTTCCTATCTGCTTTCTTTTTTCAGGGCTGTGTCTGAGTTTCAGATCCACAGTTTTGCAACATAGCTTTCCATTTATCTGTTCATTTAAAAAATCTCTCTCTTTTTTTTTTTGAACCAGGGATTGAACTCAGGGACACTCGGCCACTGAGTCACATCCCCAGCCCTATTTTGTATTTTATTTAGAGACAGGGTCTCACAGAGTTGCTTAGGGCCTTGCTAAGTTGCTGAGGCTGGCTTTGAACTCGCGATCCTCCTGTCTCAGCCTCCCAAGTTGCTTGGATTACAGGCATGCGCCACCATGCCCGGCCAAAGTCTCTTTTCTTAGATGAGCCAAAATGGATTTGAGAGAGAGAGATTTTGGTATCTGTTTAGTCCATTATTTTGAAACTGCAAGTCTCTGCTCATTAAACTCTATTTTCTACTTATTAGAGTCTAACAGAAACAAGCATTAATTTTGTGATGTCAACCTATACTCAATATTAGGACAGACACAATTTATAACATTTATAAATTCATAAGTTACAGGTGGCCTTATTTTTAAGTCTAGTTAATTGGCTCAAGAACTCCTTTGTACATTACAGCTAGTATTTGGGCTTCCACTGAAGGTTTTATTTGGTCATTATTTGTACTAATCTTAAGAACATCCTTACCTGTAGTTGAGAGTGTTCCTGCCCGGGCCCCTGTTTTATAGAGTGGGGAATGGTAAAGCCTTGGGTCTGGCTCATAGTTCTGTTGTGGTTCAAAATGCACCACAGGTAGCATTGGATTCATCTGTCCAGGCAAGGCGTCTTCTATCACCATTGCCTCATCATCCCATCGAGAAGCATCCATAAACATCCCATGAACAAGAACACCATCCTCAGGAGAGGGTAACTGAAAGATACAAGTTTAGAGGTGAGAGGAGGAAAAGATGATTAGCAGTTAGGGCCATTCACATCCTCAACAAATAATTTTAAAAAACACCCTAAAATTATCCAAAGGCCGAATGATCTCTCTGATAAGTGAATGATGATGCATAATGTGGGGTGGAAGGGTGGCAAGAATGGAGGAAGGATAGGAAGCATAGAGGGAAGGGAGGAGTGGGGTTGGGGTGGGGGTAAGAATAATAACAGAATGTGTGACAGACATCATTGCCCTGTGTACATGTAGGAATGCACAGATGGTGTGACTCTACTTTGTGTACAACCAGAGAAACAATAGCAGTACTCCATTTGTGTTCAATGAATCGAAATTAAATAAATTTAAACAAAGCAAAGCAAAGCAAAGCAAAACAAAACAAAACAAAAAAACACCCTAAAATTATTGTTACTATATTTTAAAGAGGGGCATCTCAAGGATCTGAGAGAAAATAATTTGCTTCTCAGTTTGATATCAAATCTCATAATTTCCATACCCCACCAGAATGTCAATAGGGATGCCCCTAGGAACTCCATTTAGGGCTTTCAGACTATCTGATATCATGATAAAATAGCTTTCCTTTTCTCTTGGGAAGTGGGTAGAATAAGAGGGGTGGGATTATCATCTGTTATCCTTAGGTCTTGCATCCAAGGTCTTGCATGAATTTGGATGCCCTCTTTGAAGACAAATTGTATGATAATTGCAATAATATTTGCAGTGTCTAAGGAAAATTCCTTTCTTTTCTTTCTTTCCACTTAAATAAATATGATTTCTTTTTAATGTTACTATTGAAAAGGGGAAAGAGGGAAGAGAGACCCTGTCCTTTAGTGTCCTGGGATTGGATGTCTCCAGAGGTGCACCTGTGCCATCTTTCCAATTCTGGGCCTGGGCCTGAGCCTTTGAATAAAAGGAGACCCATGACTGTGGACAGAGGATTAAGTACTGTGGGTAATATGTAGTGCAGGTTATAATGAATAAATTCTTTTTGGTGGGTCTTTCCTGTTGGTGTCCTTAACCTTCTGTTTCTTGGGTGCAGCAGGGTGAGGTGGGCATCCTGTTTCCTTAGCTGCTATGTAGATGTAGGGTTGTCATCTTGCCACCTTCTTGCCAAACCATGGATAGGAGCCAATCTGGCATCCACACAGAGGCAGAGCTTTTTCCTAAGTGGCACAAAAGTGGAAAATTGGCTGCCAGTCTTCCTGCCTGTTTGTAACAGAATAAAGCTGTCTAAACACATACCCTGGCTGTCTTTTTCAAACATTTGCTAGATGGATCAAAAGACAGACCAGGTAGAAAATCTGAGGTCCCCAGAGATCTCAGAGATTCTAAGGCATTGTTATGGTTCAATGCACAGGATGGGTGGGGTGGAGCGAGAGAGGTCCTGGTGGTCACTGTAAACTCTTAGGCAGCCTCCATGGCAGAGAGTGTGCCAGGCACAGAGCAGGCCACCATCCTGGAAGGCTTTGGTGAGGGCTTCTATGTTTTTCCCTCCTGCCACCTTAATTATTCCTGATATGGGCTTGGGACACCATTCTGTCCAAGAAGGGTCTCAAAATAATGAGGAGTGCATCTCTAAATTTATTTTCTCCTAACTTTGAAAATTAGTTTGATCCTAAAACAAGTTTCTTTCATCATATATGCCTTTTTATTGTTATTTGAAGATATAGTCAACTAAGAGGCATTCATCTTATAGTATTTCATAGAATAAGCCATGAATATGGCTGACTTTTCATGTTTTGCTAATCAGAAAATGAATCTAATCAGATCAAGGTTGGGTGGATACTGATTCAATTACCCAGAAACAATTTCTACTAATAAAGACCCTGATGTTTTAAGGAAATTTTCATGAGTCATTCACCCAACTATTCCGATTGGTTAGAGAACATTTTCTTGGCAAAAGCAATCAGGACCAGGTCTTTGATCTCATGGAACATATAGAAAAAATAATATTTATAAGGCACGCTGGGTGGAGATGCTTAGAGGCAGAGGCTCCCTTCCCCCATCAATGTCTCTGTACATCTAAGCCAGGCAGCTCAGATCAAGTGGCAGTTCTTGTCCCTGAGTGCCTCTAGGAGACACACTAGGGGATCTTAAAACAAACAGATCAAAAACAATGCTGGGAAGTACTCCAGGAATTCTGATGTGATCAGAGTGTGACCTGGGATGTTTAAATAGCTCACCTGGTGATTCTAACTGCAGCCGAAGTTGAGTATTACTCATATTTTGGAGCAGTTGTTCTCAAACTTTACTGAGCTAAGAATTACCTGTGGGGTTTATTAAAGTATAGACTTCTAGGTTCCAGCAGGGAGAATCTGACTCAGTAGGTCTGGAATGGGACCTGGGAATTTACGTTTCTAATAAGTTCCTTGGTGATGCTGTTGCTGCTGGTCTAGGGACTGCACACTGAGAATCACTGCACTAGATGAGTAAACTGCTTCCATAGCACCTTCCTATTAGTTATCTAATGTGGCTATAGCTAGAAAATGTATAAAGTTAACATATCAATCCTTCTAGGAGCCAACCGAGGGGATTTAGTCTATAATAATAGTAATTTATTATTAGAGTACTATGTGGTCATGTGACATTTGCCATTTCATTTACACTCCAAGGTTGATGTCATTGACCCCATTTTACAGAAGAAGATGCTGAAGTGTAGACATGTTAGCAATGGCTCCAGCACACACAGCTGATGGTGGGGAGCATCAAAATCAAACTCAGGTTTGTTTGATTGTGAAACTCTTGTTTTTAACTGTCTTGCTATATTATCTCTGCAAAATGGAAAATGTCACTATATGTATCTAAGAAATAAAATAGTATTGCTTAGAAAAGTTACTCTAAATCAGACTAAATCTAGGCATTTCCTGTCTAGTCACTGCCAATGGGGGAGCTTGTCTTGGGAGTATAATTACCAGTCTGCCCCTCCTTCTCCTGCAAATGGGAGGCGGTAGGAGGTTGGGTCAAGGGAGATTGGCAAAATTCTTGAATACAGTGGGATAGTAGTTTCTTTGCCATAACAGCCACGTAATAAACAATACCTCTAGGTCCATGGGAAGTTGATTTCCAAACTGCACGGTCTTGGCAGCTTCTAATACTGCAGCTTGATCCCGGTAGATAGGAATAAAGTTGTACTTGAAACTCAGTTCATCTATAGGCAAATTGTATTTCCGAGCATGGTTTTGAAGAGTTCCTGTAAATATGAAACTCAGAAGACTGGGTCCTCCAGACAACATTGCTATTCTACATACACTGTAACCCTCACCCCAACCAGATTGCTCTAGCATTAGAGAGTTTACTCTCCATAGAAAATGCAACTATTAACACTCTATTAGAAATTAGCTCATACATGAACTGGGGCTCATGCTGGTTGGTAAGGATCCAAAAGATGTTCAAGTTCTGGCCATGGTTGGGAAGAGAGGAAAGGCCAACTCTGAAGTGAATGACCCTGACATGAGACAAACTGGTGAGAAAGTTTTATGGCCCAATATCCCTTTCTATTATATTTTTTATTAGTGCATTATAGATGTACATAATGGTGAGATTTGTTGTTACAAATTTATATATGTACACAATCTAACAATATAATTTGGCCAATATTATTTCCCAGAATTTCCCCTTTTCCTCCCCTTCTCTCTCCCTGGTCCCTTCCTTCTGTCAAACTGATTTCTCTTTGATTTTCATGAGAACCGTCCTCACCTTTCTTTTCTTTTTTCCACTCTAGATTCCATGTATGAGAGAAAACATATGACCCCTGACCTTCTGAGTTTGGCTTATTTTTTTTAATAAATGTTCTCAAGTTTCATCTAATTTTCTGTAAATGGCATACTTCCATTTTTCTTTATGACTGAATAAAACTCCATTGTATATATATGCCAGATTTTCTTTACCCAGTCATCTGTTGATGGACCCTTAGGCTGGTTCCATAGTTTGGCTATTGTGAATTGTGCTACTATAAATATGGGCATGCATGTGTCACTATGATGACTTTAATTCTTTAGTATAAATACCAAGGAGTAGTATAGCTGCATCATGCAGTGGTTCCATTCCTTATCTTTTGAGGAACCTCAACACTGATTTCCACAGTGGTTGTACAGTCCCATCAATAGTGTAAGAGTGTTCCTTTTTCTCCACATTCTCTCCTGCATTTATTATTGTTCGTATTTTTTTTCCTGGTACTGGGGATTGAACCTAGGTTTGTTTAACCACTGAGCTACATCCCTAGCCCTTTTAAATATTTAATTAATTAATTAATTAATTAATTTTTGCAGTGCTGGGGATTGAACTCAGGGCCTTGTACTTGCAAGGCAAGCACTCTACCAACTTAGCTATATCCCCAGCCCACTACATATTTAATTTAGAGAAGGGTCTCCCTAAGTTGCTTAGGGCTTCACTAAGTTGCTGAGGCTGACTTTGAACTCATAATCCTCCTGACTCAGTCTCCCAAGCACCTGGGATTATAGGTGTGCAACATGTGTCTGGCTATTGTTTGTATTCTTGATGACAGCCATTTTGACTGGTGCAAGATGAAATCAGTGTAATTTTGATTTGCATTTACCTAATAACTAATGATGTGGAACATTTTTTCATCTATTTGTTGGCCATTTGTATTTCTCCTTTTGAGAAATGTCATTTGCCCATTTATTAATTGGGTTATTTGGTTTTATTTTCTTTTGGTGTTAAATTTTTTTGGTTTTATATATATATATTTTTCCTGGATATTAACCCTCTGTCAGAAGAGTGACTAGCAAATACTTTCTCCCATTCTGTAGGTTTTGTCTTCATATTCTTGTTTCCATTGTTGTGCAGAAGCTTTTCAACTTGATGCAATTCCATTTATGGAAGCATTATTTCTTGAGCTTTTCTATTGAAAAAGTCATTATCTGTGCCTATTCTTTCTTGAGCTTTTCTATTGAGAAAGTCATTGTCTGTGCCTATATGTTGGAGTGTTGATCTTATGTTTTCTTCTAGGAGTTTCATAGTTTCTGGTATAATTCCTAGATCTCTGATCCATTTGGAGTTGATTTTTGTTCAGGGTGACAGTGTCTAGTCTCATTCTTCCACATATGGATAACCAATTTTCCCAGCACCAATGGTTAAAAGTCTGTCTTTTCTCCAATATATGTTTTTGGCACCTTTGTCAAGGATCAGATGACTGTAAATGTACAGGTCTCTGTGTCTTCTGCTCTGCACCATTGCTATGTGTCTGTTTTTAGGTCAGTACCATGCAGGTTTTGTTACTATAGCTCTGAGTATAATTAGAAGTCAGGTATTGTGATGCTTACAACATTGTTTTTTTTGGCTTGGAATTGCTTTGGCTATTCTGGGTATTTTATTTTTCCAAATGAATTTTAGGACTTTTTTTTTTTTCTATTTCTGTGAATAATACCATGGGTATTTTGATAGGGATTACATGGAATCTGTAAACTGCTTTTGGTAACACGGCCATTTTAGCAATATTAATTCTGCCTATCAGTGAACATGGAAGGTCTTTCCATCTTCTTGTGTCTTCTTCAATTTCATTTTCCAATGCTCTGTAGTTTTCATTGGGAAGGTCTTTCACCTGCTTAAATATCCTTAACTTTATAATTTTGTTTTATGCTTATTTATGTTGTTTTATGTTTAAATTTATATTTATTTATGTTGTATTTATGTTTATTAGGAATTAAGAATGAGATGAATTAAGGACTGGGCTAATTAGAATCGAGTTGCCCCAAATCCCATCCTTTTGCAGCTCTCTAGCAGTACTCTCCAAGGGGTGATGGAAGAATATCAGGAGCATTTTTAGAGGGAAGGAGACTGCTCAATGCTGAGACCTGAACAGGTGGAAAGCAGTTGACGCCCTTGAGTGTGGGTCACGTGGGGAGTTGAATCACACACAGTCTGTTCATGGATTCAGGAGTGCCCATACTTAGTAATCTGAGAGAGGCAGGAATTAGGTTGCTAGTGAACATCTGGTGTATCCACCATCCTTAAACCCCCACCATAATCAAGGAAGAGCAGGACTTTGTTGGATTGCCCTACAATCAGTTGCTCTGTTTTCAGGCCATTAGCAGACATGCATTTCCCCAACTCCTAGAAACTTCGTGCATACACAAAACAAAACAAAAAAATGTTTTCCTGTGCGATTTTCTTTGGGAAAGCACCAGTACCTGTTAGAAATCCTTGAGGAAAGAAGAAACCAGAGATCCAGAAGGACTTGGGCTGTCCTCTTTTGAGCCACAACTAAAGAAGAAACATATCATTAGGCACTTTATTTTTGAGATTGAGTTTGTTATCTAAATCAAAGTCATATTTGTTGTTTTTTTTTTTTTTTTTTGAACTGGGGATTGAACTTGGGAGCACTCGGCCACTAAGCCACATTCCCAGCCCTATTTTGTATTTTATTTAGAGACAGGGTCTCACTGAGTTGCTCAGGGCCTCGCTAAGTTGCTGAGGCTGGCTTTGAACTCGTGATCCTCCTGCCTCAGCCTCCTGAGTCACTGGGATTACCACCACACTCGGCTCAAAGTCATATTTGAAAATGGCCTCTCAGGAGTTAGTTGTCATCTCCATTTGACTGCCTGCCTTGTTCTACTTCCTTATCCACCGGTCTTATCACTAACCCAGAACCTGGTTCATACAGGGATGGATGAGAGGGAGATGGCAACAAAGTCACATCTGACTTTTTGGGCCATGTTTGATTTGCTCTGTACTTTACAGTGGGGTCCCATGCACAGCTTAACCCCCAAAATGACCTGGAATTAAAATTGAACATGTGGCTAAGAGCCTAGAGAAAATGACACAATCAGTACAAAACTTTCAACGTGATGCCATTATGACAGTTTCTATTTCTCTGGGCTCAAATGTTCCCTCAATAGTTGTTAACCTGAGACTCCTAGGGCCCTTAGGGCTGGCCACATCAAATCTATCAAATTTCAAAGAAGTGAATTTTCTTACATCCACAAATGCAGTCCTCAGAATAAGGTCTTTGACCCATGATCCTAGTGGCTTCAGGGATGGGTATGCTGTGTTGGACCACAGAGAGGGAACCTGGTTGTTAAGGAAACTGTTGTACACCTTTTCCATTTCTTCAGACATCACCACTAATCCAGCAATGGCTTTGCTTAGTGTATCTAGAGAAGTCTAAAAAGACAGAAAGTTTGGTACCCTGTTACAGATGTAATTATCAAGTGTAGATGACACTCATTCATGACACAAAGGGCCTACTGGCTTTTTCCATCCTTTTTGCACACAGTCTTCTGGGTCAGACTGCAATATTCCATACATTTTCGGGGTACTGGGGTTTGAACCACAGGGTGCTTTACAGTGCACTGAGATACATCCCCAGTCCTTGTTATTTTTTACTTTGTATGACAAGGTCTCACAAAGTTGCTGAGTTGCTGAGGCTGGCCTCAAACTTCCCTCCTCCAGCCTCAGCTTCCCAAATTGCTGGGACTGGAAGTCTGTGCTCCAGTACCCAACTATTTCATGCATTTTTGTAATATGTGACTAGGGGATAGGAGGAAGTTTAGGCAGTTAATAGCAAAGTTCAATGCAGTGGAAAGAAGGGAAATAGGAGAGTTGTTTCCTGAGGTTGAGAAATGGCGAGGAGAAATGCCATCACCTAGCTTTCCTCCAGGCCAAGACTAAAATGAACCTATGAGTGATTTGAGTACCCTAGAGCATGGGGATGTGGGAGAGAGGGGAGAGAGGAAGCATCTCACACCATTGGCCATCTTTGCATAGCGGGTGCTGAAATCCCCCAGTTATAGCAGCTGATATCAGAGGGTCTCTTTGTGCTGAAAACACTTCCTTAAAACATGTATTTTTACCCTTTCTTTTTCAACAAAAGACAGAATCAGGTAGTAGTCCTGGGAGATGCTGGGCTGGCAGCAGCCACGGGGAATACAGGGTGACATTTGCTACCTGGCTAATGACAAAAGCAGAGTATAGATTGGTGATGGCCTTTCTGGGTTCTAGGTTTGTGAAAACTGCCATATCTTGATAAAATATAATAGTTAAACATGTTTATGTTGATTAAACAAACAAAAAATAAGGCCTAAGGATCAAATGCACATAGTCCTAGAGATAGACAATATGTGGATGAAGTAAGGCTCAGCATCCTTTCATTCCTTATTAGATTAACTGGTTGGTCCCCTCCTCCTGGCAACTCTTTTCACAAGAGGCAGTGGGAGGAAAAAAAATAATGGTTCCAAATAATTTGTCCTTGGGATCTGAAGAACCATCTGCAGTAGAGTACAGGAAGGAAGGAAGCTTTCAGCCAGGGCCCAGAGAGTTCTCCATCTTAGAGCAGAAGTGGAAGGTAGCAAGGGGAACCATGAAATGAGAAAAATAGAGGGGAAAGACCCTTGGGCCTTCAAGACCTGCTTAAGGTAGACAGAGGTCAAGGGGCAGTTGATATTCTCCAAAGGAAGCAACTAATACATATATGTTTAAATGGGAAAAAGCATACTTTAAATGCTTCCTTTTCCCTATGGCTATAAGCCTCAATAGCAGGGATGAGGGAGTCCTCACTCCCAAGCCCTGCCCCATCTCACAGTTCTGAAGTTATCTGGAGGAAAGTGAACTCTCCAGGATGGCAGTCCCCGAGGCCTCTGAGTGCTGCCTCCTTCCCTTGGCTTTTCTGATTGCCAACACAGTGATGCCTTGCTGTTCCCAAAGTAAGGTGAAAAGGTGAGGCTAGGGACAAAGCCAGGGCAAGGCAGGACTGGACAGAGGTCAGGAGAAGGAGGCTTCTGGTACAGGACAGCATGCAGGTGTGGCAGTGCTTGAATCTGATTCTTGATGCCTCTAAGATATGAAGCCTGGAAATCACATTAATTCACTTGTACATTCTAATATTCATGGAAGATTGAGTATATCGGTTACTAAGGAAGCAAACTGGATCAATATACTAGTTCTCTGTTTTAAGAAGTTCTTTGTTGGAGCAGTTAAACTCCTGGGGGAATATACAAGAAAATGTGCTAAGGACAGTGACAGAGACAACTG
Organism: Glaucomys volans; assembly: GCA_020662805.1. NCBI lineage: Eukaryota > Metazoa > Chordata > Mammalia > Rodentia > Sciuridae > Glaucomys > Glaucomys volans. Next base: position 412,465 of record JAJEJO010002720.1, on the reverse strand, counting down.
AAATTTTAGAGCTCTGAGAAAGGGCTTGTAAGTCATCTGGTGGTAGAGGGAAGTGTTGGTATTCCAGGAACACATTATAAAAGAAGTGACATCTTCAAATAGGTGAAGTGTCATAATGTGGAAAAAGCAAAAGATGAACAGCACCCATCTCTTCTTCTTCCTTAGAACAGCAGCACTCCCTTAGTTTTAGCTGGGGACATGGTAAGCCTCCTAGAAACTATATTTACCAGTTACCCTTGCAGCTGGGATGTAGCCACATTCCAAGTTTTGGCTAGTGGACTGAAAGAAGAAATGACATATGCAACTTCTGGATCACAATTTTCTAAGGAAACTGCTTTTCCTTGGCCCTCCCTTTCTTCCTTCTCACTGGTTGGTGAAAGATATTAGTGGAGCAGACATCTAGTCCCTGACATGGAAGTTATCTGTTAAGGCTGCAACAGCCAACTGCTCATCCCTGGAAGAACTCACAAAGTAGAATGAACTACCTGCCCTAGGCAGGGCTTCCTCTGGGGTGTGAAAGGATAGTAAATTGAATTTCCACCTTGTTTTGTATTGAGAGTTCTATCATGGTAGCATAACATGTACCCTTATTCATTTACTAGAGAAGGTGTTAAACAATGACCCAGCCACCTGGCCTGCTGACACTGGTATGTACATGTTGAGGTGCCATAGTCCCAAGGTGAGAACTTCACACATTCATCACATTCATCTGATCCTGTGCCCACTTAACAAGGTAAGCATTGTCAGCCAAGCAGCAACAAATGGAGACTTTGCTTTTTCAACAGCGGACAGAAATGGTTTTTGACTTTAAAAAATCTAACTCAGTTCTTCCTAGTCTTATTCCCAAGCCCTGCCCATTGGCCACGCATTAGGTTCCCTGCTGAACAGTAACACCATGTTTGGATTCTAGTAGTCTTTTTTCTTTTCTTATCAAAGTTACACACAGAGAAACTAAGAAGGCCTTTGGCAATCTTGAGGGAGAGTGGGTTGAGGAAGGGAATGAATCTGTGAGCTCAAGGCAAATGATCAAACAATTTACAAATTTTAGTTGTACTGAAATCATCTGGGGAGTTTACTTAAAACTCATGGGGTTGGGGGTGTGGCTCAGTGGTAGAGCAATTGCCTAACCTAGGCCCTGGGTTCAATCCCTCCATTACTGGAAAACAAACAAACCAACAAAAGCCTCACATTCCCAGGCCCCACCTCAAGAAATTCTGATTTAGCAGGTCTGGAATAGGATCTAGGAATCTACTTTTTCTTTTTCCACTTCTTTCTCTCTTTTCTTTTTGTTTCTTTTCTTTTTCTTTTTTTGAAACAAGATCTTGCTATGTTTCTCAGGTTGGCTTCAAATTCCTGGGCTCAAGTGATCCTCCTGCCTTATCCTCCCCAGTAGCTGGGAGTACAGGTGTCTGCTGCTGTACCCAGTTTCAGGAATCCACATTTTGAACACATACCACAGAGGATTCCAGGGCAGGCATTCTGTAGCCCACACTTTGAAAAACTTTGGTTTTGTCTTGCATAAAAATTATATTATTACATGCAAAGTAGACAGTGAAAACAAGCACTGACTCACTCTCAATTGAGAACATAAACCCCTGGTCAATTTCTAGTTTGTCTGTGGTAATTCTAAGGATAATGGAGAAACTAAGGATTTGTAATGCCACATATCACTCAGTCATTATTAGAAAAAGGGAATACAGACTCTTTAGAGGAAGATAAATTCAATAGACAAGCTGGATCCGAAGAGTTATTAGCACATTGAAATGGAAATGGTGAAGTGATGGGAATTGAAAACATTAAGCACACTCATATTATATAGTTCCTACAAGGCTTGATATACAGTAGCAATGATGCAGATGAGCTCTCATACACGTATTAACTTTAGTAGATTGTTAAACCGGTCCACTTCCTGGCAAAGAACGGTGGTCAAGGAGTTCACGCGTCCTTGATGATCCTTAACGAAAAGGCTCTCAGAAGCACCCTCCATTTCCAGTGTTTCTAAAACACAGAGAGATGACTCCTCAGATCAGTCATCATTGATTTCTTTTCTCATTACATTCTAGTATCATGTGCTTATCTCAACATTTTTTCTAAAATCAACATCTTTCATTATGTAAGCCAGACACACATGGCTTAAATGTTACAATATTTCTATTATTTATAACTCTTTGGTGATTCACCTGTTTACAAAGAAGAAATCATAGAAATGCAAGTTTAAATTCATTTGTATCAGAGGAAATGTGTGTGTGTGTGTATGTGTGCGTGTGGACATAAAAACCATTATACCTGAGCATTTTACTTCTCACCATGGGTATATTTATCTGTGCCAGTATGTGGTCTCTGACTCTGAGACAGTGGATAGGTCCTTGATTGCTTAAGTTAAATAAAGAGAGTCTGTGCTGATGTAGAAGTAGGACATGAACCCGAGAGAGTAAAGCAAAGCCTACTTCCTTTCATTCATTCTGGATGACTATGGAGGGGGAGGAGGATTGAGAGAGAAGAGAAAGAAGCAGAAGGCCAGCATGACTTAGTGATACCTGCTAGCTTGAGTGAGGGATTTGTCTGAAAGAATCTCCAGAGGTTGCTTGGCTAGAGGGCATGAGATTGTGTGCCTAGCTTTGTCTGAATGAAACAGGGCCCTGACAATATCAGGGTCCTGAAGACTTCAGTGGCAAATGCTTGCAGGTCAAAGCACCTATATGGTAGATAAGGGCATTCTAGAGCTCAGAGAGGCCAGGGACCCATGTTCTCCCCTCTATCTTACAGGTATGTAAGCCTTGTTCTTCCCTGCACATCTATATTGTATTGAAGAGAGGAGAGTTTGATGGAGGGAGACTGAAAGATGTGAGAGACTTAGCATTTATTGCAAGTTATTAAGCATTATTTAAAGGAATTCATGGAATTATTAAATAGGTCCATGGTTCTATCAGGATAAAAATAATCAGCTCATTTTTTCTCCCAAAATATGTGTATCAAATTCCTTCTTAACCACTCACAATTTGGCTGCTGGAAAAAAAAATTACCCAGCAGTATAGATAGTCCCATCTTTTGAGTCCATAGCACTGCAGTTACATGTGCCAAGTATTCCCTGTCTACCATTACCTTCAGGGACAATTCCAAACCCTCAGTTCTTCTGTTGAGCAAATTGCACCTCAGTCTCAGCAGATGAACTGCTTATTATTTCATAGTAAAAGAATAAGGTTTTGGAAACTTGAAGAGAAAAACTTCCTCAGTGTCAATGGGACTCTATGAAACAAGTTCATGACTTCTGCAGTCATTCATTTGTCTATCCATCTCTTTTCCACTCAGTTTTTTATCTTAAATTTGATTAGAAATTGCTTCTCAAAATAACTGACTTTGCTTCAACATCATTAGACTTCTCTTCCCAGGCAGACATTCAACACATCCCCTCCTCTGCCCTTGACCCTGCCCCCGGGCTGCTCCTCAGAGGCAGATAATTGGCTTGTTCTGAGGCCACAGGGTTGCTTTTCTTCTGGGGTCTTAAGTATATTGTCAGGACTCAGTCACTATTCTTTTTTCTCCTCATTTTCTTTTTCCTATTATCTCTTCCAATCATGAGCAATAGATTTTGGAGTATAAATCCACAGCCAATCTAAGCAAAATATGAGTGTGGATCTCTTGTGACCATTCAGACAGGCTCCTCAACTAATTAGAAATCAAGGTGAAAGTGACTTAGCGATTTCTCCTGAATGGGGAAAAATGAAAGGACTGTTCAGTTGAACTTCAAATGATGATGGTAATGCTCTTCCTCTGTGCTGCTCAATATGGTAGTACTTGAAATGTGAATATTGCAACTGAGGAATTAAAATTTAAATTTATTTAATCTATATTTTGGTTTAAGTAGCCACATATGGCTAGTGGTTACTGCCTTGGACAGGGCAGGTCTAGAGACTTTAGAATCATGAAGGCAAGGAAAACTTGGGACAAAGTCTGATTAAAGTTACATGGGACTAGAAATCAATTGGTTCCTAATGCTTTTGGCATCTGTATGTTGAAGAAATGTAGGCTTCTAGTCTATAAGTGGAAAACTCCACATAAGACAAGCTGTCTTGGCAAAGCAAAGTTTATGTAATAAGAAGGTCTGAACATTTATCTACCACTCACTTCTCTGAGTTAATTCCTACAATTCCCATTACATACAGATGCAAGGAATTATTTATTACCTGGAACTCTGGTCCAGACAAAAGTAACAAGCTCTTGGACAATTTCATCATTGCTTTTCCCCTCTCCACCAGTAGATGATCTTGGCTGAACATCAAGTATGGTGTTGATTAAAGTGTTGGTTTCTTTGTACTATAATGATGATAAGAGACAGAACAATGAAGACTCAAATTTCCAAAGAGAAATTTGTAGCACATATAGCTTACCTGCAGAAATAAGGAAAGCTTAAAAAATAGGTGCAATTAATTTAATTTAATTTAACTTAATGGTAGTACTGCTTAACTTGAGATCCATCCTGTTAACAAATTTTTAAATGCACATTACTATTGATTATAGATAAAATGTTGTATGCTCACTAGAGTTTATTCATCCTGTTATTTCTTCTTTATGCTTGTTGATTAGTAAGGAAGACAATAGCTATCTTACTAACAATAATCATTTCATTGACTTTGTCCAGTATATTGTTGATCAGTTGGATCTGGTCTACAACTTTAGATTGGGCTCTCCAAGGCAAAGTACTCTCCTTGGCAAAGTACTTCAATTCCTTCTTCATAAAAACAAACAAAAACAAACCAACATACAGTAACAAAACCCCACTAGCCTTTGTGGCAAACTGATCACACCACGAAGCTGCGGGCTGGATAAGCAGTGCCCAAAGCACCACTGATAAAAAAACTCCTGAGCTTGGAAAGCAAACCTCAGAAAACTTTTATTTTGCCTTTAACCCTGCTCCCAGAGTTATCTTTTCCCTTTCCTTCTTCTTTTATAGGAAACTGGAGGTTCTCCTGCAGAATGATAGACCCAGCAACTGAGCAGGTACAGGCTTCCTCCATTTCTGGACTCACATGGTCCTTCAAGAACAGAACAGCTTTGCCAAGCAGAAATTTGAATTCTATGGCAACTGGTTCTAAAAGATTATTTGTTAGGGGGATAAGCAAAGGAAAGATAGTGGAAAGAATCTGACAGTTTTCCCACGTACCTATGTGAAAACAGCACAGTGAATCCCACCACCATGCATATCCATAAGAATGGGACTCTAACTAGAATAAGATACAATCCATGCTTGTATAATTATATGAGAATGGATTCTCCTGTCATATATAACTAAAAAGAACCCATAAAAATAAAAATAAGAAAATATAAAAACAAATTCTCTGGTAAAACAAACAGAAGATTACTTGTCAGGCATGGGGATACCATCAGGCTGCCTTAGGTGATTCATAAACACAGCTGACTTGGCTCCATCGTCCAAGCAGAACTGGATGTTTGGGACAGCAACCTTGATCTTCTGGTTGGTTGTTATCTGACAGTTATTCATAGGGACATTATAATTCATTCTCATAACAATGCACTTTCCCTTCACTTTCACCTTGTTCAGAGTCAGCTGTTGGAAAGTGACATTTTGGCAGTATAGTGCAGAGCTGGGACTCAGAAAGCAGGAGAGATGGCTGCCAACATGTGCTCTGTATGTGTAGACCAGTCTCCTTCCCTGACCATTCCCAGTCCTTTCTTAGTTTCTGATAGGAATCCTTGTAACTTGCTGGGTAGAAGAAGAAATAATCTATATATTTTGAGCCAACACTTTCTTGATTGCAACAGGCAGAATTACCTAGTGGAATGCGAGTCTCAGATGAATGGTAGCAGAATATGCTACTCAAAATAAGTCACTTTGACTTAAGGGTTGCCATAAACTAAAGGCCACTTGGAAAAAAGCAGATGGAAGGACATTCTATTATCTCCCCTTTTCTTTCTGAATACAAAACATAAAATCTCCTTACATGAAAGATGCCCTCTCTGTACCAGGAGAAAAGAGACATTCTCATAGTTAAGATCCAGTTGTACAAACAGACCTTGACCATACTAATCTTCTTTTGCCACCCAACATAATAAAGTTACTTTCCTATAATTGCCTCTCTGCTCAACCTAACACATAGGCATGTAGATTTTACCAGTTCTTTAGGGTTTCATTTCCTTATTGAAATGAAAGCTTATATTAAATTGTAATCTTTTATTCTGTTAATCTATATTATATTAATTTAATTCTTAGACCCTAGGAGTATAGAAATAAAATTTTGCCTTCCCTACACGGGCATGAATGGACCTAACAACACTCTCTCTCTTGCTTGTGCTTTCAACTCTTTCTCTCTAAATGGTTCTCATTCTTTCCTAATGAAAATGAGCTTCTTCCATGTGGTAGATGGGAAGAGGTGGAGTGTCAGGGACAAGGTCACAGATGGCTGCAGATATATAGCATCCTAGCCAGTGATTTTAGAGGAAAGAGAGTGCTCTCCTGCCAACCTGTATCAGTGTATGCTATCTCAGGAAAAGACTATCATTCATCTAGCTTGGTCATGTGTGTACTCCTTGGACCAATTAGAGCGACTAAGAGATGGAGCACTGCCTTTGGCCAGGTCTGTGTCACACATTCACCTTTGTTGAGGTAAAGGGTGATTGAAAGTCTTATCAGGATTTTGTGCAATGGGGAAGGGACAATTACCCCAAAGGAAAGAGGTTAGGGGCATGTATTAATCCAAAAAATGGAGGAAGGGAGCCTGCATAGAAAAATAATGGGAGGCTCACAATACCTTCTCTCCTAGTCATTCTGAAACCAATGGAAAACACAAAAATCTACATTCCTGGTACATTCTGCCAAGAGCTTTACCCCTACCAACAGTGCTTTCTGCTATTAGCCTTACCATATACACACTCACTTTTTCCTTCTCATACTTCCCCTTTTCATCTCACTCTCCCTTTCCCCTTCCACAGCAAACAATTGGAAAAGAAAAAATATTGACAATAGGTTTAGCTACCAGTTTTTTTCTCCTGAAAATAGGATTAAAAAAAAAAACATGATTCATTATCCTAACTCCTTGCTGAAAGGCAAAGCAATTTCACTGGTAGAGGATATGAAATAATGTGTCAGAATAATGACCTCTTCATGGTCTTTCTGGAGGATCCACTGTTTTTTTTTTTTTTGGTGGTACTGGGAATTGAATCCAGGGTCTTCTACATGCAAGACAAGCACTCTACCAACCAAGCTATGTCCCCTCCACTGTTGTTTTGTATGAATTCCTTGTTGCACAGGCAAACTTCACCATCTAACACTTACAGGGGCAAAATTTATGTTGAAAAATGATCCCCTTAGCCTTGTGAGGCTAAATACAGTCCTCAAACTTTAGAGATGTCCAGTGCCCCCAGGGACACACAGCTTTATTTCAAGGCTTTGTTTCACCATGGATATCTGTGCATGATGGATGATGAGCCTGGAAGGGTAGGCAGTGCCCAGGTCATGAGAGATCCTCAAGTGTCATGCTGAGGAGCTTGGATGACTTTTAGGTAATGGTGTAACATCAGAAGGTCTTGAACAGAGGAGTAAAATAATCCAGTTTGTTCTTTGGACCTACAGCTATGGTCTGGATACTGCAACCATGCTTTCAGTGAACAATGCTTTAATTTATCTGCTTTGGCATTTGCAATTATACTTTTACGTTCTCATCATGTACACATCACCATATGCAATTTCACTTGAAAAAGAGTTTGATTTTTTAAAAATACATTTCTGGATTTTTATTATTTAATTGTGTATAGATTTAAGCTTTTATATATCATGTAACTAAAGTACCCAGTATGGAGGGAGAAGGGCAGCAGAGAAAGGACTATATTATTCAAATCCCCATGTTTTGGTGATTGTGAGCAGTTGACAAATGTTATGGTTTAGATAAGAAGTGTCCCCCAAAAATTCGTGTTGTGAGACAATGTAAAAAATTTCAGAGGTAAAACAAATAGATTGTGAGAAGTATAACCTAGTCAGTGGATTGTCATCCACTGATATGGGTTAATTGGGTGGGAGTGTAGGCAGGTAGAGTGTCGCTGGAGGAAGTAGGTTGCTGGGGTTGTGCCTTTGGGGTTTATATTTTTGTCTTTGGTGAGTGGAGCTGTCTCTGTGCTTCCTGATTGCCAGGTCCTGAGCTGCTTTCCTTTACCACACCCTTCCACCATGATGTACTGCCTTACCTCAGGTCTGGAACTATGGAGTTAGCCAACCATGGACTGAACCCCTGAAACCGTTAGCCAAAATAAATTTTTGCTCCTCTGTGTTGTTATCATTAGGTCTGTTTGTCACAGTAATGAAAAAGCTGATTAAAGCAATTATGGACTAAGCAGGAGGCCTGGGGATGGAGGAAATGGAAGGGGTTGGCTGGTGATAGGAAAAATACACGATCTTAGGATTCTGTAAAGGATCCAGAGAGAGCTGTTTAAATTGGAGCCACAGCTGAATACAAGGTGAAACAATTACTTATTTACTTAACGATATTATAAGTCACAAAGCCTGTGAGGTGACAATTGATGTTTTGAATTTACATATACAACATAAGTAAATGTATTCATTTGAAAGGCCACATACCTGGAAAGCTAGGTTGGCATTTTCATGCATTCCAAAAATTTCTGGGTCATCTATCAAAGGCAGATTTTCAATGTAGTCCTTAAATTCTTGTAAGCTGTCAGCCAAGGGTGCAAAATATATGCCTGTTATTAAAAACAGAAGAAAAACACGTCTCAAAAAAAACTGACTCTGTGTTGCCAAGTTTGATTCTTCTCTGCCTCATTCAGATGATATCTGTCTCTTGTGAAAAGGGGATTGTTTTCCCTAATCTCCTTGCTTTCATTGATGTGTCTAGTTTTGTGACTATTTCTTGACATCTTGAGCATCAGATTGGTGTCTTAATTTTCCAAGGTGTCTCCTCCAGAATGTTTAAATATTCTGAGAATCCAGGGACACAGTGCTGAAAGATATGCCTTGTTAAGAACTCCAAATTTATGCTTATGTTAGAAATACTTTCACATTTTGCTCAATAAACAATGATGACCTTCTCTAGTTCCTCAGAGCAAATGCTATATTTGCAAAACATTGAAATATAGGGTTACTCAATTTTTCCTAAATTGCTATGATACATGATTGTATGATAAGATACAACTTGAATGTAATCAGTGATTTACAACTCAGTGGTAGGAGCTTTCATGAGCTTACTGTCCTAAAAATGTCTGGGTCATCTATCAAAGGCAGATTTTTAATGTAGTCCTTAAATTCTTGTAAGCTGTCAGCCAAGCTGCTCCCTCAAGGGGATTACGACAGTTAATTTACCTGCTTTTGACCCTTGATGATCTAATAGTAATCCATAGATCTGTTTTTTAAATTAAATTTGCCAAATTGGAAATTTTCTTCAATTACATTAAAAATATAACTTTAAAAACATATTTAGACATAATAAAAACAACTTTAATACAGAAATAATTCAAAGTGGTTACTGGAAAATATGTAATTTTGTGCTTTTACTATCAAACCAACTTTGAAAGTGTCAAATGTAGGGATGAACTGAATTGCAAAGATTAGACACAGAAGGCCCCTGGATGGAAAACTAAAAGATGCTGTCAGTGGCTTCTTGAGAAAGGTCTTTTTCACAATGTTAAAATGTCATTCACCTGATTCAGAATATTGATAATTATCTTCTAATGTTTCAGGAGAAAAAAATCTTTTCAAGACAGTGCGAAGGCATCTTTGATCCCATGCGTCTGTAACTCTACCACCATATGTAATTTCACCTGAAAAGGAGTTTGTATTTTTAAATATATTATTTTTTTAATTGACAAACATAACTGAATTATAATGGGTTTATTTGGTACTGAAAATGGAAAAAGCACATCAAAATTTCCTCCTACTACCCCCTCAAAAAAGAATAAAAATCAATTTTTAAAAAGCAAAAAAAATCTAGTACAAGTACTTTAATAATGATTTTGCTTTTTCCAAGTAAAAGAAACTAAAAACACTGATCTCTATTTACATAATTTTTCCTTTGTCGTGTTTTGATTTTGAGTCTCATCCTGTTCTCGACTGCAGCATTCTCATATATACACCCTTTGCATGAAACAGTGCTTCCACCTAAGGTTCACATATAAAGTGGAACCAGACATCTGGAGACATTCAATTTCTACACATTTCTCATAAACTACTGCTGTCAAGCTAGGGAGGAAAGAGATCCAAGATGACATAGAGAACTTGGCTTACAGAAATTATGGTGGGGGAATTAAACCTTGTTGGTATACTGTCTCTCTATCCACAGAGAAGCTACTTTTAGTATGCTTCATTGTTATCCCAAAATCATGAGTAGGAAGCAACCATACTGGAATGATATCTAATGCTGATATAATTCCTTGTATTCCTTGTATTCCAGATTCATTCCAGATTCATTCCAGATTCATTGCTACAAGTCACCCTTCATCATTGTAGTGTTCCTGACAGGATTTCACCCATGATACTAATAGTGTTGCTGGGAGGATTTAATTTACTAATTCATGAGAAATGTTTACAATAGTGCCTGGCATGTAGTAAGAGCAATGTGTTTTCTGTACTATTATTATTGGGGAAAACATCTTTCTAATTTTCTATGGGTAAATATTCTCATGATGTGCTTATGGCAATCTTAAATTCACAAAGGAAACTTTGGGAGGCATCATTACCACCACTAAACACTGGGAAAGGACACCATCTTCCAAGGGCCAGGTAGGGGTGAATCAACAACTCTGTGGTGCACAGCTGGATGCCCTGGCTACGTGGACATACTGACCAGTAATATAAATCAGTGCATCCCAGGGAATCTTTCCCTCTTGGCAGTAAAGGTTGAGGTTCAGTAGAGCACATTCCCTATCACTGTCATTAAATTCATAGCAGATATTCCATCCAAGGGGGCCAAACTTCTTTCTCTCCTGGAATGGAAAATAAAAATAGTCTGACATAAAATTTGATAAAATTAATTATGTGTAAAATAGTGAAAAATAAAAGGCTAACACTAAAATTGGGCATTCCTACACTGCAAAATCAGTCAAAGTCATGCAGTTCAACCTCAACCAGGCTTTCACCAATAGGAGAATCACATCTTCCTTCAATACTGGACCCTGCCCATATTTACAAAAGAAAATTTGATATTACTGGAAATTCAGCAGATTTGTTAAAAAAAATCTGTTTTTCAGGGTAAAATAAAATATTTCCATTAGAACAGGAAAAATAATCCCATCTAGAGTATTTTGTTATAAAAATACGGATGCTATAATTATACATCTGGTGAAAGAGAATTATTCACTACTCTTTTAAGGAATTTAATTTGAAGCTTTCTGCCTTGCCATACTATGTTGATTCCATACTGACTTCTCCATGGGGATGTTTAAAAAGAAAATGGTGCACATAATCTTAATCTTTGCTTTATGACATACTTCCCTCTTGCCATTTTCTTATCCTGTCTTAATTTCTTAATTATAAACTGACAATCATTGGTTCCAAGTTCCTTCCTCTTGATATGAAATTTTCACTAAATTTTAAACTACCTCCTCATCTTAACAGCTTTTGTTAGTGGAACAGCAAAAGAACTCCTGATAACTGATTTCCAACCTCTCAGACCTCTTGTAGGACCTTTTTGTTTATCTATCCCATACCTTGAATCTTTAATCTTCTTCTTTTTTTTTCTTTACTGATACTTTCTCTATAGAACACACAAAGTTGAAGACTGGAATACCAGTCTAATCAAGATACTACCTATGATATGTAGTTGGAGAGTCAGAACTAGAGTACAAGGTCACAGGAATGGATACCAGACCAAGCAGAGTCTGGGACAGAGGAAAGGAGACTGTTGCTGGGTTAAACGTCACCCTTTGGGGGACTTGGGACTTCAGTAACAGGTGGGGAGGGGACCACTAAAGTTGGTGAGTCCACTCAAATGAACACGTCAGAGTGAAATTATTGTAAAATTAATATGGAGGTCTTGCTGGTTGACAAAAATATGTGGGTGAAGAGGAAGAATAAAAAGTAATCCTGAAGTTCTGATTTTGGGTAATTGAGAGAATAGAACCACTGAGTTCAGAACCAGAGACTGGAGGGGAAGCAGATTTTGGGTGTGAGGTCGTGTTAAGAAGATCGGCTTTCGAATGGTCTCTCTGATAAATGAATGATGATGCATAATGTGGGGGGGAAAGATGGCAAGAATGGAGGAAAGATAGCTAGCATAGAGGGAAGGGAGGGGTGGGGGCGGGTGGGGGGTAAAATTAATAACAGAGTGTGTGACAGATACCATTGCCCTGTGTAAATGCATGAACGCACAGATGGTGTGACTCTACTTTGTGTACAACCAGTGAAACAATAGCTGTACCCCATTTGTGTTCAATAAAAAAAAAAAAAAAAAAAAAAGATCGGCTTTGTACTTGTTGAATTGGCCCTACTGCATTGATTCAGGTGATGGTGTTCTGTAGCTACATGTAGCATGTAGGTGGGAGTCACAGCTGTGAGATACTGATGCAAACTGAGCATACAGATTAGTGGTTGAATTAAAAGAACTTGGATTCAAATCCAGAATTCCTCAGTGTTTCACAGTGCCATTGTAAACTTCTACTTATTTCTTTACTACTTATTTATTTACAACATAATACACATCTTTCTTGCTATTAAATGGCAGAATTGAGTATACCTGAATAATTGCATGAAAGAAGCAAATGCCGAATATTATTTGTCTCCATTTTCTTCCAAGGATATTTTCTTCAAAAAACGAAGGTGTCATTTCAGTAAATGCTCGCCTGATATTTGCACGTAACCCTTTTGGAGGCTCATTGGTTACCTGGATTAAGATAGAACATATCCAGAAGAGAGGATGATTTGTAGATTTGCATTATTTCTGAATAATACACATAGACCAAAGACACTGAGATGATCTAGCTAACTTTTCCATGGAGGTCTTCCTAGCATGCACAAGCTTACTTTGTATCTTGTTCAGTCACAGTTCAGGAAGAATACTGCCTAGAGGGGTCCTCAGACCTAGAACATTGGAAGCATCTGCACAAGAACCTCAAACATTTCCACTTGGTGCTCATTTTTCTAAACATGGGCCAGAAATCACACTAAGGCTTTCTCCTTTGGATTTTTTAGTCATCTCAAAATATGACATTGTCCCAGACTTTGTCCCATGACATGGGGCAAGGAGGAAAGAAGCACCTCTTATTCTTCATTCTGTCCTACATATTGGAAACTTCCTGCATTGAAATTCAGCAGCTACACCACCTGCAGGCCTTCCTCTCAAATGCTGAATATTCATTCCCTTTTCTGTGGGAGTGGATATGTTCTCATCACTGTACACTTAACATTTTCTTGTGAAGGGTAAGAGCTGGAAGAATTGAATGACAAATAGGACTAGACCATGTAAAGATGGTCACTGTCTTGGGACCTAACTTCCCCTGCTTGTTATCAGGTGAAAGAATATAGACATCCACCTTCCCACCCTGACCACACAAACTTCAACGTTGTTCTGTGCAGGGTCTGAGTTCCCTGGAGCCCCTAGACAAACACTCAGAGATCAACTATTCCCATTTCAACCATATGCATACATTACCTTGACAGAATTCTGAAGAACTGTAACAGGAAATGTAGTGCTAGGCATAGAGCTTAGAAAAAGTCGGAAAGTGTCCTTGATAACATAAGCTATTTAAAACAAAGACAAAACAACAAAAAAGGAAAATGTTTAGCTTGTAGTAGCACTTTTCTATAAGAAATAAGAAAATATTAATATTTTAATAAGAAGTTATAATCATAGTGAGAAATTAGTCTAGGGAAGGAAAAATGTTGCAAATCGTTTAAAAATCTAGTTGATTTATTTCCAGTGTGTTCTAAATGATTTGAAGATGGAGGTGGGAGGAGTCGTTCTGGACACTTCACATTGGGGGGCAGGCTTCTAGCAGCAAATGTGGATAAAGAAACTAGGCATGTATCAATTTTTAATATTTAAGATACTAAGTTCTTTCTCTTTAAAATGGGGAAAAATTTCAATTGAAAAGGACAGTTGATGATAGTCACTTAGCTCATGATTTTTTTCTAAGCTGTTCATTTTAGGGAAAATTGTATAAATATGTTCAGAAAGCCCTGTGGAGAAGAAAGGAAGCCCATTGGCAGAACAGAAGGAGCAGGAACACAGAGATCCTAAGGATACTACTGACAAGTCAACTCAACACACTTACTTTCTGGGCTGTGGATAGAGAAAGAACTAAGCTCCACTTTTAGATTCAAAGGCCACCACATGTACAATCAGAAAAATGAGAAATTATACTCCATTTTTGTATGACATATCAAAATGCATAAATGCATTCTACTGTCATGTATAAATAATAGAGCAAATAAAAAAATTTTTAAAAATGACCATGGTAAAGTCGGGAAACATCATTGTTCCCATCACAGGAAGACAGGTATGATTTCCTTGGTATTTCTGCTGTTTCTCAAACATGCCAGGTTGGTTCCTTCCTTTGGCATTGGCATCTTTGCACTGGCTATTCCCTCTTCCTGGAATGCTCTTCCCTCAGATTCCCTCACTTTCTTCCTGTCCTGATCAAATGATAATCTTCTCAAAAAGGCCTACAAGACCACACCATTTAAAATTGTTATCATCCTACCCCCAGCTCATTCTGATCTTTCTGAACCACCTTACCTTACCCTCCTTTTAATTTTTTTCCCAAAGCACAGTCACATTCTATCATACCATGTAAATTACTTATTTACTATGTAATTTATTCACTGTCTTTCTTCCCACTAGAATGTAGGCACTATAAGAGCAGATTATCTATGGGTGGTTTTGTTCACTTACATACTTGTGGAAAGTAAGCTGTGCCCTGCTCTGAGTTACTTCAATTTAGAAAGCAGTTATTTGCCAGGAGCTACTCCATTTTGAGTACAAGTGCCAAGGTAAATAACTCTACACCTTATCTGTACAGGTAAGCAACCACCCAGCAAAACCACAGGTACAAATTGATAAGTAATTTATTCATGCCAATGATAATTAACTTCTTAAATTAAAAAAGAGCACATGGACATTGGAGCACATAAAATCATATCAGAAACACCAGATGCAGGCACTTAACAATCTCAGTAGATGTAACCCCCTCACCTAAGACCCATAAAAGGAGGAGCATCCCAAGACTGGACACGGTGGCACACTGATCCTGTCACCTGGTCACTCCTCACCTCTGTGAACTGATTTGTTAAAACCCTTATCTGATCACCTGCAGTGATGCTTAGCTTTTGTGTCCTGCTCTCTGCTTTTACTCTTGGATGACTTCTGGAAACCCCAGCCCTTTGTAGCCATATATATTATTCTGTGAAGTATGAGTGTTATAGATATATTAGTAATTGAGAATGAACTAAAAGAACTTGTGATTGCTTTGGTCATGACTCCTAGTGAACCTAACGTCCTCAGCGTGTTAAGCATGTTCTCTACCACTGACCTACAATGGCTCCAGCTCTAGTATCATGTATCTTAATGTTCAAAGACATCACAGAAACTTACAGCTAGAAGAGAATCTTAGAAATCATCTCGGTAAAGGACCTTAAGCAAAGATGATCTAAAGTCATTTTACAGCTGGGAAATTAAGTCTCAGAGAAAAGATATGGCACACATAGTCATGAAGCAATGGGGCAGAATTCTACTGAAGTCTTAGAACTTTAAGTCTAGAGGGTTTTGTTTTTATTTCATTTTTTCCTTCTTTTCTTGTTTCAGTTTACTACCCAAATATATTTTATTTTACACTGATTCAAGTTTAATATCAAAACTTGAATGGTTAACTTATAAATGATTATAGCAAGAGGAAGATTTTTCTACCCATTGAAGGTTTTATGAGCTGCAAACACATAAACCCCACAAACAACTGGTCTCCTTGAAGAACTGGCGAATGCTCTTGTTCTAGTTAGAGTGAAGCTTATTGACATCTCTATTGGTACGACTGCAAAAAACTGCTTTTTTGATGTCTTCCCTAACATTAAAAAAAATTTAAATCCTGAACTGTAGTGAAGACCTTCTTGTCATTCCTCATTAAATATAAATGCCATTTTGGGATAATTTTCCATTTAAACATAAATGAAAGGGACCATCAGGAAGTAGGTCATCCTTTATTTATACTGAAAAAGAGTGGACAGGGTAGATTCTAGATGGTAGACAAAAATGATTTCTTGTTCTTATTGGAAGCAGCCTACAGAAGGCAGGGTTGGTGGTAGGGCTGGGACCAGGAAGGGAGGGAAACTTTGGGGTAGGTGGCTTGGTAACCAGTGAAGGCCAGTGATTCTCCAAAGGAGCAGTTCCTCACCTTTACAGATAACACTGAGAAAAGCGATTTCTAAGACTAAATGAGTATTTCTTACATTCCCAGAAAGCTTTCTGAGACCGCTAACAAAGGGCTCTGGATATCTGAGGACCATTGTTGGTTCTCCTGGTTCTGAACTTCTTTTATTTTATAAAGATTTAATTTCCTTTCTTTGGCCTAAGTCTGTTTTACTATTTCTTTTAATCACTCTATAGGAAGTATATTTCAAATTCAAGTGGCCTCCCATAAAGGTAAAATGAAACAGAAGTGATCTAGTGAATTATCCCCTGAACATGGAATCGGAGACCTTTTTTTGAATACTACTTGTGCAACTTAACTGAACCTGCCTAGTGCCCAAATTTCTCTTCTATAATAAGAAACACAATTCCTACAATAAAGATCGACTCTAAAGACTTGATAAAATGGTATTATTATGCTAATGTTATGTGCTCAACATACTTGGTTCTGTGAAAGATTTAATTAGCTCTTCCATTGCTAACATCCAAGAAACAGCAAGATGGCAATTTTGCAAAAATACCCAGTTTCCTGTTTTCATTGCATCCTTGATCATTTTCTCAGCAATGGGTCCTTGTCCTTGCCCCAGTGAAATTGACTGCACTCTGAATTGAAAAACAACAACAAAGACTGTGTTATACTATTTTTAAGTAATACAGATATTTTTAAAAATATAAATATGCTATGATAGACTCGTCTATGAATACATACATTGCCAATCCCAATTCTGACTGAGGTGCAAACATTTTTAATTTTGTTTTAAAAAATATTCTGATGGGGCTGGGGATATAGCTCAGTTGGTAGAGTGCCTGCCTTGCAAGCACAGGCCCTGGGTTCAATCCCCAGCACTGCAAAAACAAAACAAAACAAAAAAACATTTTGATGATAACACACACATAGAAAAACAAACAAATATAGAGCAAAAATAAATATATAGCTGTGTGAATGACCATAAACAAACAACTGTGGTTGAGAACTTTGCTGATACCTCAGAGACATATTTGCCTCTGTCCCTTTCCACGCCTTCTTTATTCCTTAAGGTAACCATTCTCCTTAACAACACAATAGATCTGTTCTGAAAAATTTAATAAAATGTAATCCTAATATATGTATAGAAAAAAATGTACAAATCCTTAGTGTGTGGCTTAAAAAATTCTCCCAAAGTAAATGTGCACATATATCATTACCCAGGTCAAAAAAGAGATCATTATCAGCATCCTATCAATCACTATTCCAAAAGCAACAACAGTGTAGAATCCTAAGACCATAGATTATATTTTCTTGTTTTGGAATTTTATATAAATGAAATCATACAATAATATTTTATATAAATGAAATAATATAATAAATATTTCTTCCTTAAATATTTAAATATTCATGTAATAAATATTCTTTTCTGTTTGGTCTGTATCAATCAACATCATGTTTATTATTTAATTTTTTATTGGTTCTTTTTACTTATACATGACAGCAGAATCTGTTTTGATATAATCATAAAAGCATGGAATATATATCTCATTCTAATTAGGACCCCATTCTTGTGGATGTACATGACTGGGGGGGTGGCTCTCAGCCACGTCCTATGTGGATGGAGAAAAGAGTTAACTGCCAGAATATGACGTTGAATAAATCAATCAATTACCCATAAACTTAACTTAACAATAAACACACAAGAGCCAATACTCTTTTTAAATGAGAGGGCGAGTGAGGGGTCTGACCATACCAGCTCTGGCCTCTAACAACACAGAATAGCCCAACTCTCTTTTATTTATAGACACACAGGGAAAGGGGGTCAAGACTGGGAGGAGCTTCTTCTGTGATGAACAGGATAGGGTGGAGTTAGGGGAGCCACGGTCTCAGGGGAACCATTACAGAATCAGACAGGGAACTATTCCCATGCAGCCGCCACCTGCTTCCCGGCAATTCCTAGAAGCCACACATCTGGGTCCCATGGCTCAACCTAGTCTGATTCTGCTAAATAAGGATGGCTCCCCACAGATGATGGTATATCCACATGGGATTCACTGTGGTGTATTCATATATGTGCATAGGAAAATTATATCAGATTCATTAAACTGTCTTTCCTTTTCCTGTCTCCCTCCCTTCCCTTCATTCCTTTATTCCATTTTGTCTAATCTACTAAACTTCTAGTCTCCCCCTCCCACCCTTTATTGTGGGTTAGCTTCCACATATCATAGGAAACATTCAACATTTGGGTTTTTTTTTTTTTTTTTTTTTGTAATTGGCTTATTTACTTAGCATGATAGTCTCCAGACCCATCCATTTACTGGCAAATGTCATAAAGTTATCTTCTTCATGGCTGAGTAATATTATATTGTGTATATATATATATACACATTTTCCTTATCCATTCATTTCTTGAAGGGAACCTAGGTTGGCTCAGTAGCTTAGCTACTGTGAGTTGTGCTGCTATAAACATTGATATTGATGTGTCAATGTAGTATGCTGATTTTAAACGCTTTGGATATATGCCGAGGAGTGGGATACCTGGGTTAAATGGTGGTTCCATTCCAAGTTTTTTGAGGATTCTCTCTACTGTTTTTGAGGATTCACCAGTTGTTCAGTTCCACTAACAATGTATGAATGTACCCTTTTCCCCACATCCTCACCAACGTTTATTGTTACTTGTATTCTTTGATTGTTGCCATTCTGACTGGAGTGAGATGAAATCCCGGTATAGTTTTAATTCGCATTTCTCTAATTGTTAGATATGTTTAACAAATTTTTTAATATGTTTATTGACCATTTGTATTTTTTCTTTTGAGAAGTGTCTGTTCAGTTCTTTTGCCCATTTATGGATTAGGTTATTTGTGCTTTTGATCCTGGAAATTAAGGCTCTGAGGTGCAAGTGGCAAAGATTTTCTCCCACTCTGTAGATTCTTTCTTCATACTCTTGTTTCCTTTGCTGTGAAGAAGCTTTTTAGTTTGATGACATCTCATTTATTGATTCTTGATTTTATTTCTTGCACTTTAGGAGTCTTATTAAGGATGTCAATTCCTGAGCCAATATGTTGAAGTGTTGGGCCTACACTTTCTCTAGTAGGTGCAGAGTTTTGGGCCCAATGCCTAAGTCTTTGATCCACTTGGAGTTGAGTTTTATGCAGGGCGTGACGTAAGGGTTGAATTTTATTCTACTATTTATGGATTTCTAGTTTTCCCAGCACAATTTGTTGAAGAGGCTATCCTTTCTCCAGTGTATGTTTTCGGTGCCTTTGTCTAGTATGAGACAACAGTACTTATATGGCTTTGTCTCTGTGTCTTCTATTATGTTCCATTGGTCTTCATGCCTGCTTTGATGTCAATACCATGCTGTTTTTGTTACTATAGTTCTCTAGTACAGTTTAAGGTCTAGGATTGTGATGCCTCCTGCTTCGTTTTTCTCACTGAGGATTGCTTTGATTATTCTGGGTCTCTCATTTTTCCAAATGAATTTCATGACTGCTTTTTCTATTTCTATGAAGAATGTCATTGGAATCTAGATGGAAATTGCATTGAATCTGTATAGCACTTTTGGTAGTATGGCCATTTTGACAATTTTAATTCTGCCTATTTAAAAACATGGGAGGTCTTTCCATCTTCTAAGGTTCTTTGTAAGTATTCTGTAGTTTTCATTGTAGAGGTCTTTTGCCTCTTTTGTTAGATTAATTACCAGGTATTCTATGTTTTTTTGAGGGGATTGTCAATGGGATGGCTTTCCTAGTTTCACCGAGTTTACTGATGGAGTATAGGAATGCAATTGATTTATGGGTTTTAATTTTGTATCCTGCAACTTTGCTGAATTCATTTATGAGTTTTAGAAGTTTTTTGGTGGAATTTTTTGGGTCTTCTAAATATAGGATCATGTTGTTGCAAAGCAGAAATAGTTTGAGCTTTTCTTTTCCTATTTGTAACCCTTTCATTTCTTTCTTTTGCCTAATTGCTCTGGCTAGAGTTTCAAGAACAATGTGAATAGAAGTGGTGAAAGTCAGCATCCCTGTTTTGTTCCAGTTTTTAGAGGGCATGTTTTCACTTTTTTAATCCATTTAGAGTGATACTGGCCTTGGGTTTGTCATATATAGCTTTTACAATGTTGAGGTATGTTCCTTCTATCCCTATTTTTTTCTAGTGTTTTAAAAATGAGTGGATGCTGTATTTTGCCAAATGCTTTTTCTGCATTTATTGAGATAATCATGTGATTCTTGTCTTTCCATTGATTGATGTAGTGAATTATGTTTTTTGAATTAAGTTTTTTTGATTTATGTATATTTAACCAACCTTGCATCCTTGGGAAGAAACTCACTTGGTCATGGTGCACTGTCTTTGTAATGTGTTTTTGTATGTGATTTGCTAGTATTTTATTAAAAACTTTTGCATCTATATTCATCAGGAATACTGCTCTGAAGTTTCCTTTCCTTAATGTTTTTGTCTGGTTTTGGTAACAGGGTGATGATACTAGCTTTATAGAATGAGTTTGGAAGAGTTCCCTCCTTTTGTTTCATGGAATAATTTGAGGAGAATTGGTATTAGTTCTTCTTTACAGGTTCAGTAGAACTTGGCTGAGAATCCATCTGTTCCTGAGCTTTTCTTTGTTGGTGGGATTTTGGTGCTTCTTTAGGCACTCTGTCTGTCCAGTATTGAGTTTTAATTAAATCCCACTTTCGCCCATCTCATAGAGAAGCAGTATTTCTGCTGCCTGCATCCAGGGTCACTGAGTGAGGAGAAATCCAGCTTCCCCCTAGTCCTATCTTCTCCTGCCAACATAATGTTTTTAAAGATGCATTCATGTTATTGTGTGTTATTATAAGTCCATACATTTTTCATTGTTGCATAATATTCCAGAGTGCTCTTAGACTACAATTTATTAACCC
Source organism: Glaucomys volans (assembly GCA_020662805.1). Lineage (NCBI taxonomy): Eukaryota > Metazoa > Chordata > Mammalia > Rodentia > Sciuridae > Glaucomys > Glaucomys volans. Next base: position 391,244 of record JAJEJO010002720.1, on the reverse strand, counting down.
ATTCTTTCCTTGGAAATTTGAGTTATCTGCTTGTTGGTTATTATTCACAATGCTTCAAAAACATTTTCTATGTACCTTTTGGTCTATATTGGCCCTCTATTTTTTGTGTGAATATTTCTTGAGATAAAACTGTTGTTTGACAGAATATGGGTATATTTAACTTTTGTGTAATATCAAACTGTTTTCCAAGATGGTGTTGCGATTCCAAACCTCTGCCAGCAAATGAGTTTCTCTTTCTCCCCATCTTGGCTAACATCTGTAGATGCGTAGTGGTGTCTCATTGAAATTTTAAATTGCTTTTTTTTTTTTATTGACCATTTGACTACTTCCTTTCTTGTCTTTTGTCCCATTTTATCCTTTCATTTTTAAAAAATCCTACCCAGCCTCAAACTTATTTTGTTTGGGTTTAGTTTTAATTAATAGACATTATTTATTTTTTGAGCAAATTTTGGTTTACAAAGAGAGTATAGTTATCATATAGCCCCCTTTTCCTCTCCGAGTTTCTCCTTTTATTAACATCTTGCATTAGTGTGATACATTTGTTATAATTGATGAGTTAAATTGACATAATATTATATAATGAAAGTCCATAGATTACACCAGGGTTTACCCTTTGGGTTGCACTTTCTGTAGTGGCTATCTTTTTTTTATTGATTTCTCAGAGTTCTTTAGGTTGGATATAAACCCTCTGTTATATTCACTCCTAGTATTTTCTCCCACTTTGTCACTTGCCTCTTTAAAACACTCTCTTAATACTGCCTTTTATGAATAAAAATTCTAGCTGGGCCCAGTGGCACATGCCTGTAAATCCCAGCAGCTCGGGAGACTGAGACAGGAGGATCTCGTGTTCAAAGCCAGTCTCAGCAATGACCCTAAGCAACTCAGTGAGACCCTGTCTCTAAATAAAATATAAAATGGGGCTGGGGATGTGGCTCAGTGGCCGAGTGCCCTTGTGTTCAATTCCTGTACCCTCCCCCTCAAAAAAAAGAATAAAAATTCTAAATGTTAATGTACTTCAGTCTAATTTATCAATTTTTAAAAACGAGCATAGTTTTGCATTTAGGAAAACTTTGAATGCCCAGGATGACACTTTCTTATATTATCTTATATTTATTGTTTTTATTTCTACTATTTAGATCTACAATCCATCAGAATTGACTTATATGTATGATGTGAGATACATGTAAAAATTCATTCTTTGTGTGTGACTATTCCAATAAATTGACTATTTGTTGAAAAGATTCTTTCTTCTTCGTGGCTCTGAGATATCACTTCTTTCATAAGTAGGATCTTAAAGTACATGATGTCATTTCTGAATTATCTATTTTTTTCATTCATCTATTTGTACTGGTATCACAATGTCTAAATACTCTAGTTTTATAATAAGTTTATAGTAAGTCTTGACGCATAATAAAGAAGTCCTCTCACCTTGTTTTTCTTCTTTGATAGCGTCTCAGTTATTTTTTTAAATTAAAAGTGTGCAATTAACTATCTTCCAGTGCACTCAGTGTTGGAAAATCATCACTGCAGTCTGGCTGCAGAATATCTTCACTATCCCAAAAAGAAATCTCATACCTACTGTGCGAGAGTTTTGCAGAAAAACAGAACAAATATTATGTATGTGTACGTGTATGTGTGTGTGCGTGTGTATGTGTGTTTTCCCATGATACACACACATGCCTTTAATGGGAGTTAGTTCATGTGATTATGGAGACCATGGAGTCCCACAGTCTGCCTTCTGCAAAGCCAAAGAATGAGTAAAGCCACTGGCATGATTCATACTGTGTGAAGGTCTGAGAATCAGAACACACCAGCTCAAACAGAATATTTCTCCAGGTACTCTTTCTGAATAGCCTTTCCCTCTTCTCTCCTGGTACTTTCATCATGTGTATGTAGGTAGCCTTGATGGCATCTCTCAGGTCTCTTGGGCTCTGTTCATTTTTCTTCATTCTTTTTTTTTTTTCTTTCTTTCTGCTCCTCAGAGGTTGAGGAATCTCAATTGACCTATCTTTCTGTCTACTGGTTCTTTCTTTTGCCTCCTCACACATGTATCCTTTAGTGAATTTTTCATTTCAATTACTATGATTTTCACCTCCAGAATTTCTACTTTGTTCCTTTTTATAAATTCTATCTCTTTACTGATAGTCTCTATTTTGGTGATATATCATTCTTATGTTTTCTCTTGTTCTTTGTTTATGTTTTATTTAGCTGAGTATATTTAAAATAGTTGATTTAAAGTTTTTGTCTATCAAATATTGCATGTTCTTTGTTATATTTAAAAGCAAAAAAGAAGTAGAAAATAGAACAGTGGTTACTACTGCCTGAGATGGGTGTGGAAAGGAGGTTGGAGAGAGGATGGTTCATAAATACAGGGTGGTGCTGTATAGGAGGATATCACAGCGCAGCACAGCAGGATAACTATGGTTGGCAACAATTATTTCAAATGGTTGGTAAAGAGAATTTTAATAATTCCAACACAAAGAAATAATAAATGTCTGAGGTGACAGATATACCATTAACCCTAATTTGATCATCATACATTGTATACATATATTGAAACATCACACCATACCCCATAAATTACAATTACTATGTGTCATTTTAAAATGAAAATATATATGAAGTTTTTGTCTAGTAGATTCAATGCCTACCATTCACCAAGGTCAGTTTCTGTTTTTCTTTTCCCCTATGAATGGGCCACACTTCTTGTTTGTTTGGATGTCTTATAATGCTTTTTGAAAAGTGGACGTTTTGAATATTATAATGCGGCAACTATCAGATTGTTCCAAGGTCAGTGCTCTGCTACATGTTCCTGATATGATGTGCCACTCTTGCCAGGGGCCGAAAAAAATGGGTCACCCAATCTTGGAATGGAATCTCCACAAGTATAAGTCAAAATAAGCTGCTTCTTTCTATAAGTTAATTGCCTCAGATATTTTGTTATAGTAATAGAAAGTTCACACACACACACACACACACACACACACACACACACAATCTATCCTATTGATTCTGTTTCTCTGGAGCAGCCTAACTAATGCAGACCATAAACTCCAAATGAAGAGATTGGATCCATGTTGTCCCTGTAATTCTCAGTTCAGGGACTAGTCTGCATCAGAACTGGAAGTCATCATGAGAAAGACCCAGGTCCTCAGGAGGTGGACACAAGAGGATTACAAGTTCAAAGCCAGTATGGGCAACTTGGTGAGACCCTATTTCAAAATACAAAATAAAAAGACTTGTGGATGTAGCTCAGTAGTAAAGCAGCCCTGGGTTTAATCCACATTACTGCAGACCAAAAATGTTAAATACTAAAAAAGTTTCAATCACTATTATTCAACTTCATTATTATACTTTAATATTTTAAGCAATCATTCTGCTCAAGTGAAATTTATACCTGTTATATAATTTGTATTCCATTTTAATTATATACATAGAGAAATATTAACACATATTAATTTTTTTGTGTGTGTGAAGAATACCAGAATGGTAGAGTTCATGCTCCACAGCAGGGAAGAACAAAGGCAAATTAACAAAGAGATAAAAACAGCACAATGTGACCTTACCGTTCTGAATATCCACTTTCCCGGGCGAACCGCTGAAATGCACCCATGGGGTCTGATCCTGTGCTTAAGATGAACACCAGTGGGGTGTTATATGACATGTCTTGGTACAGAGTAGCCAGGTCCACAGGGGGTGCCTCTACAAACTGTTTTCCAAGATTTTCTATTACAAACTCTGTAAGAGCAAAAACCACCTGAAAGTTGAAAAGAGAAGAAAAAAAAAAAAACCCATTAAGAAACAGTATGTCGGATGAGGTTCATTCACAGTTTTATCTGAAACTTCCCCTTTGGCTCCTGGTGGTGGTGCTCTATACTTTTGCAATTAATCTTTTGATTGGGTAGACTTCTTTTTTTAAAATATTTTTTAGATGTTGACAGACCTTTATTTTATTTATTTACTTTTATGTTGTGCTGAAGATCGAACCCAGTGCCTCACACTTGCTAGGCAAGTGCTCTACCACTGAACCACAACCCCAGTCCTGGGTAGACTTCTTTCTATGGATATAATCTGGTGGATTTGTGTACCAATCTGTTGACATAGCTCTCATGACTTCACTGAGCAAGAACTGTTGGATAAGAGGGAAGTTCTTCATCATTCTATTTATGGTAGTCCCTGTTTATCTATCAGGGATATGTTCTAAAACCTCCAGGGGATGCCTAAATCCATGAATATTACTGGACCCTATATAAACTAAGTTTTTTCCTATACATACATACCTATAATAAAGTTTATTTTCTAAATTAGGCATATTAATAGATTAACAATAGCTAATAATAAAACAGCATAACAATATGCTATAAATTATGTGAGTGTGGTCTCTCTCAGAATATCTTATTTGTGTTCATCCTTCTTGTGATGATGTGAGCTAATACAAAGTCTACCTGATGAGATGAAGCGAGGAAGTATTCCAACCTGGTCTAGAGTTATGGCCTACGATTCCATCCCCTTCTGTGGTCAACTGGGAAAAGGTGTTCAGGTGCTTGCCCATATAAATGGGCAAGGATGTGTTATGGTACATCCTCACCTAGCAACCTGGTACAACCTCACTTAGATTAGGCAAAGTCTTCTCAGATGTGACACCAATAGCACAGCAATAAAAGAAGAAAATAAATAACCTGGACACCAAGTTAGAAAATGTTCAAGCTTCACAGGACACTATAAAGAAAGTGAAAAGAACCCACACAATGGGGTAACATTTTTGCAAATCATATCTAAAATTCATAAGGAACTCTTATAACTCAACAATAAAAGCAAATAATACAACTAAAATGGTAAAGGATCTGAACAGACATTTCTACAAATAGCTAGTTAGCACAAGAAAGGATGGTCACTATCAATAGTCATTAGGAGCATGCAAAGCAAAACCAAGGTTATCACCTCTACTAATACTCACTAATAGTGAGCAATAATACTCACTATTATTGAGTATGAGCAATTCAGTAGTTCCCCCTTATCTGTGGAAGATAAGTTCCAAGACCCCCCAGTGGATGCCTGAAACTGTCAATGTTACGGAGTCAATATGTCTGATAAATGAAATGGCTAGGAAGTGATAGCCATTAATGGGTGTTTAGTGTATACAGTGTGAGTAAACTAGACCAGGAGATGATTCAGATCCCAGGCAGGGTGTACTGATAATGTGAGATTTCATCATGCTACCCAAAACCATGTGCAAGCTAAAACTTATCATTTGTCATTTCTGGAATTTAAGATTTTTAGACTATAGTTGACCTTGGGTAACTGGAAGCATGGAAAATTAAAATTGTTTGATATGGAAATATTACTGTAACAAAAAGACAGGTAATAACAAATGTTGTCAATGATCCAGGAGCCCTCATATATAGTTAAGGGAAGGTAAAATGGTGCAGCCTCTTTGCAGATCCTTAAACACTGAGTTACCATATGATTCAGCCTTTCCACTCCTGAGGTATATATCCAGGAAAAATTTAAACACCTATCACACAAAAACTTGTACAAAATGTTTAAAGCAGCATTGTTGGTAATAATGGGCATATTGATAATAATGGATATAAAGGGTATGATTGGGAGGAAACATGGCTCATAAAGCTACAATATAGAAACAGCACAAATGTGCATCATTTGTTGAAGGGTAAAACGAAACGTGGCATATCCATGTTATGGTATATTATTCTCAATAAAAAGGAATGGAATACTGACACCTGGTACAATATGGACAAACCCTGAAAATATTAGGCTAAATAAAATAATAAATTAAAAAAGCCTGGGTATGCAAATCTGTAGAGATAGAGGGTAGATAGTGGTTGCCTCAGGGTGGTGTCAATAGCATTGGTTGATAATGACAATGGGTAATGTTCTAAATTGATTTAGTGATGATGCACAACTCTGTGAGGATGTCAAAAGTCATTAAAATGAACATTTTAAATGGGTCGATATTATGATACATGAATTATACTTCAGTCAAGCTGTTGAAAAAAAAACTCTTGAGGGTCTTTCTATACATGATCAGAGAATATATCTACAACAGCTCAACTGGCATTTTAAACATTTTTAAGTAACTCTTTATTAGCCTCTATAATGCAGGTTTTTTTTTTTTTTTTTTTTTTTTTTTTAGCAAGCAGAGTACCATGCATTGATGAGAATGTGGTGGGGAATTTGTCTTAAAAAAATGTGGTGGGGTATCTTGCTTAAAAAAACCATCAGCACATAGTGGAATTCACAACAACGATTTAAAGGTGCATTCCTACAATTGGTATCGCCCAAGTTGGGAAAACCTTGCTATTGTTGCTCTGAGTGAGAAGAGTTCATCCCTGGCAATCCTGCTGACATTATAAATCCAAGAAACTGGATCTCAAATTGCCACCTTTCTTAGGTGAAGGAAGAAACATTAGTTTTGTGGAGGAGAGAGTTCCTGGTGGATCTAACCTTGGAAACTAATAATGCTGTTGGTCATGACATATATCCTGATACCCTCACCCTTCTCATTGCTTCAAGAATAATAGTTTCTTTCTATATACATCTAATTACATCAAAACAGTAGTTTTAAAAATATGACTGCAGGATCATCAGCAGCAGCACTTGGGAACTTGTCAGAAAAGGAGTTCTTAGGCCTCACTTCAGACATATTGAATGAGAAACTCTGTGGGGGTGGTTCCTAGCGATCTGCATTTTAAGAAACCTCCAGGTGACTGAAGCATACTGAAATTTGAGAATACTGGTGTGGAGGATTTCAATTAGCTTTGTTCTGTGGTGATGAACTATTCTCTATTAGGAAATCTCTGAACTAAATGATAGTTTCTTTTTTCTCTTTCTAGTTCAAATGTGGAATAACTTTTTCCTGATAGGTGCCAATAATATTTATGCTAAATAAAGAATTATTGAGATGACAGACATTCTGTTTTCTGGTACATTTCTAATAAGCCTACGACCTGGTTTACAAAGATTTTTTTTTTAATGAAATTTCATTTCTGTGTTTAAACATTCTACTTCTGTAGGAGGCTGATGATGATGATGTGTGTGTGTGTGTGTGTGTGTGTGCACGCGCCCGCCTGTGCAAGACTGTAGTATTCCATGGAAGCCACAGGTGTTCTCTATCTCTCAAAGGAGCAGCTGACTCCATCAGGTAGGATCATTTGACTTGCTTGGGAACAGCTCTGGGAAAACAGGCTGGGTACATTGAAATCCTTCATCACAGAGATCTTGTCCTTGTTTTAAAGTTTCTGTAGGTAATTTTCCCTGCCTCTGCACAGGAATCCAGATCTTCAGTTTCGAAGATTCTTGGATTCTTTACTCTCAAACCCCAATTTCTTTAACAAGTTCTTCTAAATATAACTGGGAGGAAGTCTGGTTGGTATGACATTGCCATACTTGAATCTTCTTTTCAGTGTGATCCTACTGATTGTCTTGACTGATTTAGTCCCTGGCTTCTCTGGAATGAATGTCTAACTCTATTTTTCTGAACACTAACTTGTTTTCTTGATTCCTCCATCTTAATTTGTGAAGCCAGGTTTGTTTAGTAGAATAACCCGTAAGATTTTAGGTTGAACGTATTGATAGGAATTTTCAATTAACCTTTTGAGAATTGGTAAAACTGTCTACCATTTGTAACTTTGATCATATTTGGAGAGCTGTCCTATGACATGTTGCAAGACAGCTCAGTTGTAGAAGGATATGGCTAAGAGAATATTTTTTGTTATGGAAAATTTTAAGCATATATAAAATGAAAGAATAATGAACCTAATACTTAACCTGGCTTCAACATTTATTAAGGTATGCCCAATCACGGTTTCATTGATATATCCAACCATTCCTTAAGTTTTAAGGATTATTTTAAAGGAACTCTCATGCATGATATCACTTTATCCTTAAGTAATTCAATGTTTATATAAGATAGACTTTAAAAAACATAACCACAGCACACAATCACATCTAAAAATTAACAGTAATTCCTTAATATCACCAAACATATAATGTTCACTTTTCTCTGATATTGTATGTGTATGCATGCTTAAATAACTGTATGTTTAAATCAAATCTAAATAAAGCTTATACATAGAGATTATTTGATTTTTCTCCTACATCTTTTGTAATCTAAAATCTTCATCCTTTATCTTCTTTTTTTTTTTTGAACTGGGGATTGAACTCAGGGGCACTTGGCCACTGAGCCACATCCCCAGCCCTATTTTGTATTTTATGAGGATTTCTTTTTTTTTTTTTTCCTTTATCTTCTTTCTTCCCTTAATAAGCAAACATCAAACAAAACGGGTGGCTAAAGATATGGCTGCAAAATTTCTCATAGTTCAGAATTTTCTAGTGCTCATGATTTTACCTCTAAAGTTTCCTCTTCTTGGGACTCATCTATCTAGTCATCTTCTCATTTATGTCACCATGCAGTCTGGTAGCTTCTGTATCATTTTCACAGGTTCCACTTTGCTCATTGTATGTTGGTTCCATTGAACAAAATGTAAATGATTTACCAACTGTGTCCCAGGCATTCTCCTGACAGCATCAGAGTCCATGAGAGGTTCAGAGTCCATGTGGACCTTCGCCATCCTAATCTCAGTTCCTTGACCTCTAACTCTAGGGCATATCATCTTATCTTCTGAACAGTCACCCACACCCATGGCTAACCTCAGGACATTATCATTACTTGGAACTTGTCCATATTAGAAAGTTTAAGCTAGACAATGATCACAACCACTCCCATTCTTCCAGATCTTCTACACCTCTGGTCAAACTTTATCTGCTTCCAAGGAAATTTCCACTTATCAGAGAAAACATTCGGCCTTTGGTTTTTTGAGATTGGTTTATTTCACTTAGCATGCTTTCTCTTTTAGTGCTTTCTTATCTCTTCCTTTTCCCAGAACTTTCTTACCAACACTCTCAATGGTGCTTTGTCTTCTATACTTTTATTGCAACCATGTGTATCCCAAGTCAACCCCACAACCTATTTTCTGTGTTCAACAAAAAGTTCTTCAAAGCTATCAATACTTGCCAACTATACTTTGGCTTTTTCCAGTTAGTTCTTTCTCTCTCCCTCTCTCGCTCTTCTTGCTCTTCTCTTCCTAAAGAAACAACTTCCATTTTCTTCCAGTGCCTCTGAAACTCACCATTTGGATACTTAGCAGGTAAATAAATATCATTCCCCCTCCCCTGGAAGAATTTGTTTATTTATTTTTATTTAAAAATTTTTCCCCATACATGTCTACAGGGTAATAATGTCTGTCTCAATCTACCATCCTTCCCATTCCCACCTGCCCCAACCCACCCCTCACTCCCTTCTGTATAATCCAAAGTTCCTTATTCTTCCCTACCCACCCTCCACTATGGATCAGTATCCGCTTATCAGAGAAAACATTTGGCCTTTGGTTTTTTGAGATTGGCTTATTTCACTTAGCATGATATTTTCTAGTTCCATTCATTTACCTGCAAATGCCATAATTTCATTCTTCTTTAAGGAGTAATATTCCATTGTGTATATATATCACAGTTTCTTTATCTATTCATCTGTTGAAGGGCATCTAGGTTAGTTCTATAGTTTTGCTATTATGAATTAAGCTACTATAAATATTGATGTGGCTGAATCACTGTAGTATGCTGATTTTAATTCCTTTGGGTATAAACCAACGAGTGGGATAGCTGGGTCAAATGGTGATTCCATTCCAAGTTTTCTTAGGAAGCTCCATACTGCTTTCCAAAGTGGTTGCACCAATCTGCAGTCCCATCAACAATGTGTGAGTGTACCTTTTTCCCCACATCCTTGTCAACACATATTATTGCTTGTATTTTTGATAATTGCCATTCTGACTGGAGTGAGATGAAATCTTAGAGCAGTTTTGATTTACATTTCTCTAAGAAATGAAGAACATTTTTTCATATGTTTGTTGATCAATTGTATTTCATCTTCTGTGAAGTGTCTGTTTAGTTCCTTGCTCATTTATTGATTAGGTTGTTATTTTGGTGTTAAGTTTTTTGAGTTCTTTATATATCTTGGAGATTAATGCTCTATTCGAGGTGTGTGTGGTAAAGATTTTTTCCCATTCTGTAGGCTCTCTTTTCAAATTATTGATTATTTTCTTTACTGAGAAGAAGCTTTTTAGTTTGAATCCATCCCATTTATTGATTCTTAATTTTACTTCTTGTGCTTTAGGAGTCTTGTTAAGGAAGTCAGGTCCTCAGCTGGCATGATGAAGGCTTGGGCCTACTTTTTCTCCTTTAGGCGCGGTATCTCTGCTTAGTGCTGAATTCTTTGATCCACTTTGAGTTGAGTTTTGTGCAGGGTGAGAGATAGAGGTTTAATTTCATTTTGTTACATATGGTTTCCAGTTTTCCCAGCACCATTTGTTGAATAGGCTACCTTTTCTTCAATGTAAATAAATATCATTTATTTAGAATAAATAAAATTGGGGATTATGGATGCAAAGATATAAAAACTAGAACTATCTGCAATGCTTCATTCATTTTGTTGATAACTTCTGCTTATTGAAATTCCACATCTAATTGACCTCTTCAACACTTTCTCATATTATTCTTTCTGTCCTTGTGACTCATTTCTTCTCAAATCCCTTCATCCCTCCTCTGTGCCTCTTAAAAGTTGCTTCTCATCAGAGTTTCACTCTTTGTCCACCTGAGCCTTTATTTTACTATATGTTATTCCTCTACGGTCCCAACAACTGCAATGGTTTCACTTTCAACTCAATGCTGATGAGTCCCAAATCTCTAATTCTAACCCATATTTCCCTATAAAGTTTTGTACCTAAAAGTGAGCTGCTGTCCACCCTGAGAGCTGACAGGCACTGTAGACTCAGTGACATCTTTCTGTGACACATTTTTCATGTTTGCTTAGTTCTTGGTGCAACTATTCACATTGGCACCAAAACAGAAAATGGGAGCCACACCAGTCACCTCATCACATCCCCCTCCATCTCTTTAATATACTACTTGTATCTTACTTCAGGCTGCCACCATTTCTTACATAGACTACTTCAATCTGTATCATTTACGCAGATGACATAAGTTCTCTAACAGTGCACAGTAGGTAAGGGATGATGAAGTTCCTGGCTGGCTCTCTAAACTTTTCTTTCATTATCTTTTGTATAAAACAACATGTTCTGGTAATAATACAGAGTCTCTATTTTTAAGAGACCTGGCCATTGTTAGTCTCAAACAAATTTATGAATCATAACTGGTGAGCTTTAGTAGAAACAGTTATAACCTAGTTCTTTAATTAAAAAAAAAAACCTACCTTTTCTTCCTTGCAACATTTAATAAGAATTAGTTTATGGAAAGAACTCAATTCTGAGATCCAAAAATCCAGGAGTATGGCCTCCTTTTCTGGTGTTATGGATTGGTCTTCCTGTTGAAATTCAAAATAGTCTTCTAATTCCGCTGAGTTAATACAAGTCTCAAAAGATCCTGGAAACACAATTTTAAAAGCTTTAATTTGAATGATTTAATTTTGAAATAAAATAAATGTGTATTTGGTAATTTAAAAAGATCATATTATAAGTATGAATAATTATAAAAATTACAAATAAAATTTCAAATTAGTAAAGAGGCCTGAGTAAATAAAAGATTATGGATGATACAACTAAAGTCAAGAAAGAAGGAAGAAAAAGTCTGCCTCCAACCCCCTCCAAAATCTCCACAAGATAATAGAAATACATTAAAAATATCAAGAGTTTCTCAACTTCACTAATATTGTCATTGAAGACCAAGTAGTTATTTATTTTGAAGAATTATTTTGAGTGTTGTAGGCAGCATACCTGGTTGCTATCTACTAGGTACCAGTAGTACCACCTAATTGTGGCAAATGAAAATGTCTCCAGATATTGCCAAATGTCCTGTAGAGGATAAAATCCTCCCCAGCTAAGAGAAATTGATATAGACCAATAACCATAATAAATGTATTAAATCTGCCGTTAAAAAGAGACACTTACATGTCTCAAAACAACAAGACCCTAATCAGGATACACCAGGAATATGATAATAACATGAAAGAACTAAAAATAAAGAGCAGAAATATACAGAGGGAACTAATAAGATAAGCTTGCTGTCATAATATTTAGAAAATATATCTTAAGGCAAAAATATCATTCATAGTATGGAAGAATACTTTAAAAAAGAATCATTTATTAAAAAGATAACAATCCCAACCTATTTGCATATGATAGTATAATTTCGCAAGATATAATGGTAAAGATTCCAAAATTACAAAGGGAAATTTGCAAATAATATTGGTACATCTTAATTGGCCTGTCATACCTGACAGATCAAGTATGAAAAAATCAGAAAAATAAATACCATAATTAATAAACTTGAGCTAAATGTTATGTATAGAAACTTGTATCCAAGAAATGACACACATGGAACATATTATACAAATGAAAATGTACCAATTGAAAAATGTACCAGCAAAAAAGTGTAATTACAAAGAATCAATTTCATGAAAATCATGAGTAAAATTTCCATAATATAATTGAATTGTAAACAATAAAAAGATGATCCCCCAAATCCTAAGTTATTTTGAAATAAAAAGTGTATTTTTAGAATTGAAAAGGCCACATATTAAGACCTGTGGGGAAAACAATACAGAATGTTTTAATTCTGAGCAGTTGTTTTCTCTGGGGAAAAGGAAAAGGTGCTGTGAAGCAGTATGGGGGGATTCAGGGATGTTGGTTCTGTTCTATTTCTTGATTTGGGTCATGGCTCATGAGTGTACACAGTTTGTGATAGTTAATTAAGCTGTATAATTTTGATATTTATACTTTATGAATGTTATGGTTAAATAAAAAGTTTTTAAAAATCTATGGGCTGGGGCTGGGCTTGTAGCTCAGTGGTAGAGTGCTTGCCTAGCATGTGTGAGGCACTGGGTTCAAGTCTCAGTACCATACATAAATAAAATAAAGGTCCTTTGACAACTAAAAAAAAATATTTAAAAAACTATGGGATGCAGCCAAAGCAATATTTGCAGTTAAATCTGTACTTTTAAAAGAGGTATAATAGTAAACATGAAATATTGAAAATTGATGGGCCAAACATTCAATTCAACATTGTGACATTGTAACATTGTAACATTGTGAAAACAGTTAATTCAGTTTCTTAAAGGTGAATAATTACCTACTAGAAAATACTGACATTTCAGAAGAGGTTAAAAGGAGACATTGAAGTTAGGATTCAAGAATCTATTTACAAACACCCTATAGCAGACTTTTTGATCATATTACCTAAGCATATGGAAATAGGTTGTAACAATATATATTGTGTAAGTCCTTGAAAAACTGGAAATGACTCTTCTAAGTCACAGCATGCAAACCACATGGCAGTAGATAACCAGGGAGCTTCAGGCTTAGGAAGGCGATCCTACCAGAGGACAGGAGGAAAAAAAAAAAAAGAAGAATTCATAAAGATGACAATAAAATGCTCTTTTACCCTGTTTAAATGAAAATTCAAGCTACAATAGTATGTTTAAAATAACCATTTCTTTGGGACAAGTAGTAAGATATAGCAGACCTCTGCAAAGAAGTACAGCTGACAAAAACTTCTCAGGTTGACATTTGCAGAGAACAAAGTTGATCTGGTGAAAGGTTAAAATTAAATCTGTTAAGTCTACCTCTGGGTTCTTCTCCAACATCTTATACCAGTCTTCCTCAACTCCACAAATATTCTTATGGTTAATTATTATTTTTTACTATAGAACTAGAGTCCAAAGTAGATTCTGGATGATCTCACCTAAAAGGTGAGGAACGCCGAGTACTGGAGCAATATCAGTTCCAAAACAAGTAACAATGTCACATTAGCTGTGCTGAGTGCATATCTAATTATTTTAATCCTAGACATCTCTAGGAAGATTATTATGTCATCTGACAATATTCCATGAAGCACTTACATGTGGGTAAATAGTTTAAAAAAAGACATAGAGGCCGGGTGTGGTAGCACACGCCTGTAATCCAAGCGACTTGGGAGGCTGAGTCAGGAGGATCGGGAGTTCAAAGCCAGCCTCAGCAACTTAGCGAGGCCCTAAGCAACTCAGTGAGACCCTGTCTCTAAGTAAAATACAAAATAGGGCTGGGGATGTGGCTCAGTGGCCAAGTGTCCCTGAGTTCAATCCCTGGTTCCAAAAAAAAAAAAAAAAAAAAAGGACATAGAAACAGCTGTGACTATAGACTTACACTAGTTCTTTGAGAATTTCCTGAATATGTAAAAACAGATTGACTGGATATAAATTGCATGCCATACGATTCACCCATTTAAAATATACAATCTAATAGTTTCAGAATATTAACAGATATGTGCTACCATTACCACAGTCAATTTTGGAAGACTTATTTCTCTCAAAAAGAAACTATACAGGAGTACTTTGGATACTCTGGCTCAATTCCAGATCACTGAAATAAATATTGAAATAAATTGGGTTAGATGAATTTTTTGGTTTCCTGATGCATATAAGTTATGTTTATGCTAAGTTGTAGTCTATTGGGTATAACAGCATTATGTCTAAAAAACAATGTACATACCATAAAGTGTTAAAAATACTTTGCTGCTAAAAATGCTATCGACTATCCAAACCTTCAGCAAATTATAATTTCTTTACTGGTGGAGGATCTTGCCTTGTATTTGATGGCTGCTGACTGATCAAGATAGTGGTTGCTAAAGGCTGGAGTGGCTGTGTCAATTCCTTCCTTCCTTCCTTCCTTCCTTCCTTCCTTCCTTCCTTCCTTCCTTCCCTACTGACCTATATCCCCAGTCCTTTTCTGATTCATTATAGATATACATAATATTGGGGTTAATTTTGACATAATTATAAAAAGTATGCAATATAATTTGCTCCAATTCAGTCCCTAGTACTTCCCCTATCCATCTCCTCCTCCCTCCCTGTTCCTTTTCCTCTACTCTATTGATCTTTCTTATATTTATTTGTAGTTTTTTTTTAAATGGATATATATAAGGTGAAATTCACTATGATATATTCACATATGTACATAGAAAAGTTTGTTTAAATATTTATTTTGAGATAAGATCTTACTAGATTTCTGAGGCTGGCTTCAAACTTGCAATTCTTCTGCCTCAGTCTCCTAAATAACTGAGATTACAGGTGTGTACCACTGTGCCTAGCTTCATTTCTTTAAATAAAAAAACAAAGTTTATTGCAACCATTGATTCTTCATTTCCAAAAGATTTCTCTGTAGTATATGATGATGTTTGACAGCATTTTATACACAGTAGAACTTCTATCAAAATTAGAGTTCCTCCTCTCAAACCCTGTTGCTGCTTTGCTTTATAAACTAAATTATTGCTATATTTCTAGATCCCTTGTTATTTCCACAATGTCAATAGCATGTTCACAGAAGTAGATTCTATCTCAAGAAACTCCTTTCTTTGCTTATCCACAAGAATCAATTCCTCATCTGTTTGTTAAAGTTTTATCATGAGATTGCAGCAATTCAGCCACATCTTCAGGCTCCACTTCAAATTCTAGTTCTCTTGTTATATCGACCACATCTGCGGTTTCTTTCACCATTGATGTCTTGAATTTCTCAGTCATCCATGAAAGATAGTCAGTGTCTTCCAAACTTCTGTCTGATACTTTGATTTCCTCTCAGGTTCACAAATGTTCTTAACGGGTTCTAGAATGTTGAATCCTGTTCAATTTACTTTGTCCAGATCTATCAGAGGAACTACTATCAATGGTAGCTGTTGTCTTATAAAATTTATTTCTTAAGTAATAAGACTTGAAAGTCCAAATTATTTCTTGATCCATGGGTTGTAGAATGAATGTTGTGTCAGCAGACATGAAAACATCAATACCGTAATCGCTGTCAGAGATGTTGGGTCATTAGGTACATTATTGGTGAACAGCAATATTTTGAAAGGAATACTTCCCCTCAGTGGTGCAGTAAATCAGGTTATCTGTGTTTTGTTGTCCCATTTATAGAGCATAGGTGGAGTAGACAGAGTAAAATTCTTAAGTGCCCTAGCGTTTTTGAGATGGCAAATAAACATTGGCTGAACTTAAAACCACCACCAGCATTAGCTTCTAACAAGAGAGTCAGCCTGTCCTTTTGAATCATTGAAGCTAGGCATTGATTTCTCTCTATCTATGGAAGTCCTAGATGTCATCTTCTTCCAACAGAATGCTGTTCCATCTGTATTGAAAATCTGTTGTTTAATCTTAGGTATATCTTTTGGATAAATTGTTGCACTTAGACATTGACACCTACTCTGCCTTGTACTTTTAAGTTGTGGAGGTGGCTTCTTTCTTTAAACTTCATAAACCAATTTTGCTGGCTTCAAACTTTTCTTCTGCAGCTTCTTCATCTCTCTTGGTCTTCCACAAATTGAAGAAAGCTGGGGTCTTGCTCTGGGAATGTTGTGGCTAATTTGATATGTCTAGAATACTAAAATTTATGTCATACAAGCAATAAAGTTGCTATATATAACATGTTATATATAATATATGCATGTGTATATATATACACACATATATGTGTATATATAAATTTCATACACACACACATACACACACACATATGTATACGAAATTTGTGTATTCACTGGAGTAATGCTTTAAATTTCCTCCAAGAACTTTTCCTTTGCATTCACAACCTCACTTACTGTTTGGTGCAACAGGTGTAGCTTTTGGTCTGTCTTTGCTTTCACCATGCCTTCTTCACTAAAATTAGGGAGGCCCAAGGAGAGGGAGAGAAATAGGGATATTTAGCTGGTGAAGGAGTCACTGTCTTATATGTGCATGGTTTGTGGCATTTCAACACAACTATAATAGTAAATCAGAAATCACTGTTCACAGATCACCATACAGATATAATAAAAATAAAGAGTCTGAGAATTACCAAAATGTGACAGATACGCGAAATATGCACAGGCTGTTGAAAAGATAATTTCTGGGTAATTTTAAGTTTTTAGTTTGTTGATATTTAAAACACATTTTAAACTTCTTTTCAAAATATGCTTCTCATGAAAATAAGTAGCTGATCCTGGAATGGGTAAGGACTTTGGAAGCTTAGACTAATCAGACCCTGCCATGCATTAGTGTGATTCTGGAAAGTTCTCCAAACCTCTACATGAGAAAACTGTAAACAAGGCTTCTGTGATAAAGTGACATAACCTTTCTGGGCCTTCCTCATTATCTTATTTGTAATAGACATAAAGTCAGGAAGCTACTCAAGAATAATATTTAGCCAGGTATGATGGTGCATGTTTGTAATCTCAGTGGCTCAGGAGGCTGAGGCAGGAGGATCACAAGTTCAAAGCCAGCCTCAGCAAATTAGTGAGAACCAAAGCAATTTAGTAAGATCTTGTCTCAAAATAAAAAATAAAAAGAGCTGCAGATGTACCTCAGGAGTTAAGTGCTCCCCAAAAATATTAAAAAAGAATAATACTGAGAAGAATAAATGAGATGATATACATAAAACACATAATAAGCCCTCTGTTCATATGAACTATATGAAGATAAGATATGTCCAAAGAGAATGAATAGAGTATGTTTGTCTGCAAGATGGACAGGAGTTGGGGAGGAAGATCTTGGGCTTGTCCTGGGAGCATGGGATGCTGAGAGTAAAATGAAAGCATTAAGTCCAACCTCTTAGTGATATATTGAGGCTCAAATCCTGGCAAACAGGTGCAGATGTCAGGTGTGCAGGATCCAAAGGCAGGACTTGAGAATGACAGGCCAAGTCAAGAGTTTAGAGTAGAGCTAAGAGGGAATCTCAGGGAAGGGCTGGGGACTCATTTCTGTGGGGTGCTAGGTTGATGGTACATAGGCAAGTTAGTCTGTTCAAGCAGCTAGAGAAAATTAGACAAAGGAATGAACATAAATAAGGGAACTGTAGAACTTGTAATATAGTATCACAGGAGCCGGCAATCAGATTATTATACACTGCCCGTGGTTTCCAGGGAGATATATCTCCAGGTGAGAGAGGTCATGATTTCACAAACAGTATTGCCAAATCTGTGAAGCTTATCTTTTTTTTAATTTAATTTTTTGATTCATTGAGCACAAATGGAGTACAGCTATTGTTTCTCTGGTTGTACACAAAGTAGAGTCACACCATCTGTGCATTCATACGTGTACACAGGGCAATGATGTCTGTCACACATTCTGTTATTATTCTTACCCCCCCAATCTCAACCCCACCCCTCCCTTCCCTCTATGCTCTCTATCCTTCCTCCATTCTTGCCATCCTTCCACCCCACATTATGCATCATCATTCACTTATCAGAGAGACCATTCGGCCTTTGGATTTTTGGGATTGGCTAATCTCACTTAGCATAATAGTCTCCAACATCATCCATTTACCTACAAATGCCATAATTTTATTCTTCTTTATGGCTGAGTAATATTCCATTGTGTATATATACCACAGTTTCTTTATCCATTCATCTATTGAAGGACATCTAGGTTGGTTCCACAATCTAGCTATTGTGAATTGAGCATCTATGAACATTGATGTGGCTGCATCACTGTAGTAATCTGATTTTAAGTCCTTTGGGTATAGGCCAAGGAGTGGGATAGCTGGGTCAAATGGTGGATCCATTCCAAGTTTTCTAAGGAATCTCCACACTGCTTTCCAGAGTGGCTGCACCAATTTTCAATCCCACCAGCAATGTATGAGTGTACCTTTTTCCCCACATCCTCTCCAACACCTGTTGTTGCCTGTATTCTTAATAAAAGACATTCTAATTGGGGTAAGATGAAATCTTAAGGTGGTTTTGATTTGCATTTCTCTTATAACAAGGGATGTTGAACATTTTTTCATAAATCTGTTGATTGCTTGTAGATCTTCCTCTGTAAAGTGTCTGTTCATTTCCTTGGCCCATTTATTGATTGGGTTATTGGTGTTCTTGGTGTAAAGATTTTTGAGTACTTTGTAGATTCTGGAGATTAGTGCTCTATCTGAAGTGTGTGTGGCAAAGATTTTCTCCCACTCTGAAGGCTCTCTCTTCACATTGCTGATTGTTTCCTTTGCTGAGAAAAAGCTTTTTAGTTTGACTCTATCCCAATCATTGATTGTGAAGCTTATCTTTTGCTAGATTTTTAACTCTTCCTATTTGCAAGATAGTTAACTTTTAAAAACAGGTTCACTTCCACTAACTCACTGGTTACTCCTGATATCCCTTTTCTGCAGATGAAGATACTGCTGCATAAAGAGGTAAAGTGTTACCAAAATCATGCAGCTAGCTGGAGGCAGAGTTGAGCAATAATATGGGTCTCCTGATCCACAGCGCCCTCTACACTGGGCCACAGTCAAACGTATAATCTTCAGCTACCACAGTCTATGAAGCACTAGTAGGTGCTTATGGGCTCTATCTGTAATAACATGCACCATTCAAATGTGTAATAGGTACCTTTTCCAGTCCTGCAGAACCCCGGAGAAAGAAATTCCATTCAGCTTCAGTTAGCAATTCTTGCTGATGCATGAGCTCAACACAGAGCATAAAGCTATAGATAAGCTTATGTTGTTCAAAAAGTCCTCTTGAGACATTGACATAAGCAGTTAGGAGAGTTTGTTCCAGTAGTATTTTCAGGCGATGCGGTAGATCATCTGTCTTCGTAGAAGTTTCTATTGTTGTATTGAACAACTGTGTGGAAGAGAAAACAACATTTCTGATTTAATTCATTTTCTGTGAAAAAAAAAAAAAGAAAATCCTTGACCCTCCTATCCCTCCCCACCCTTGCTACTATGAGCAAACAGCATCATGGGAGGTGAATACAGCCCTCTGAAAAATCTAAACTTCACCCCAAATTGATATGTGATATTTATTTTCTGCACTCCTTTCCCATTTTTCAGAAATAGACCAATGCCAATCTCTTAACAATGTTTAAGATGCATCTTCTTTGATGTGGGACAGAAAGTTTTGGGAAATAGAGGTCACCTGGCAGGACTGGTTTTTTCACATCATCAACTCAGATTTGAGAAACTCTTTATTTTAGGATGAAACTGTAAGGGCAAGGCAAGGTCATGCACTCATTTTAGCATGTCCCCAAGATAATTTTTAGGATGTGGAAACAATGTGCTAGAATTTGTCTTGAAATGTAAGAGAAATTGATTTTAAAGAGGATTTCCACACTATTTCCTACCTGGAAATTTTGGGAGCAGACCCCTCCCCAAAAGGTGCCCCACATTATCAGGACATTGGGAAGGCAGTAGAGATGGTGGCATTGAGAGATTAGGCATGAGAGGATCAAAGGTGGCCCTACACATTTTCTGAAACTCCCAAGCAGCACCAAGGGAAGATTCCCCAAATTCTTAAGGCTCCAATCTGTGTGAGGAAGCTGAACAGAGCCTGAACTCATGGGCATGCCTGGAAATCATGGGGCAAGGAAACTATGTATCAGAGACTTTAGGGAAGTCCCATCAGGGTCTAGAGGCATGTGGCTGAGGTCTCAGGATCCACACAGCTTGAAGGGGCAAAGGTGAGAGGTGCCTGTCCAATTCCTGGGATCAAGATATGCTGCTCATGTGGAGATCAAAACAGATTGGAGGCAGCAAGCCAGTTGAGGACCAAGTCAGATCAGTGCCAGGAAGTGTATTCTATTTCTTCCTGAAAATACTGCACTGAGCCTTAAAGAAGAATGAAGTTATGGCATTTGTAAGTAAATGGATGGAACTAGAGAATAGCATGCTAAGTGAAATAAGTCAATCCCTAAAACCCAAAGGTCAAATGTTTTCTCTGATAAGCAGATGCTGATCCATAATGGGGGGTGGGTAGAAAGAATGAAGGAACTTTGGATTATGCAGAGGGGAATGAGGGGAGAGGTAGGGTGGTGGGGATGGGAAGGACAGTAGAATGAGACAGACATTATCACCCTATATACATGTATGATTACACTACTTGTGTGACTCAGCACCATGTATAGCCAGAGGAATGAGAAGTTATGCTCCATTAGTGTACAATGTGTTACAATGCACTCTACTGTCACATAAAACCAGTTGGAACAAATAAAAAAAATGGAATAAAAAAATTGAATTAAATTGAAAAAAAATCTAAAAACAAAAGTACTGCACTGCAGTTGTGCAGACCTCTTGATATCTACCCCACTGCTAACAGGATGGAGCTCAATGGGAAAACTGCCTGATTGTGTCAGTGTCCTCATTAAAAGATAGGCCTCCATTCCCCAAATTAAAAGGCCTTGGAGAAAGCATATACTTATTGTCAAGAACTGAGAATGTCCTTGTTAATTGTGCTGAAGGTTTGGTCAACAAAAAGTAATAGCACCCTCAAAAGAAGACTGAACTTTCTTTAACAATGTGACAAGAAACAGAAGTTAAAGTCCAGTAAATATGTGATATTTTGATGCCAAAATAAAACATAGCAAATCTCAAAATTCCCTAAGGAATTTCAGTGTGAAATGGAATTACAGATGGCTTTAGTTGAGAATGTCCCAGCTGATGCTGTCACCTACAAATAAGGGTTGGGTTTCTGATTTTCCTTACAAACCATAAAACTCCAGGGCTTTGACAATTCATCCTATATATCTTTTCTGCTCAGCCAAAGATATTTTTAGAGCATCTTCATTTTTTTTAAAGGAGACTTTTAAAACCTTGAAAAACACAAATTCCAAAACAAAAAAGGTATTATCAGAGTCATTGAGGTGGCATTAAAGGAGTTACTAATCCTTGCTTTGCTTGACTTTATACCTGCCAACTAAAGGAAGGGAGAAGGGACATGAGAACACAAATCTCTGCCTCCAGGAATTAAGGGTTTGACCCTGGTATGGATGGTTTTCAAAGGCTGCTAAAGCAAATCACATCGATTGAGAGAGCCTAGGCATATCTTAACAACATGACTCTCATTTTTCTCCATTCTTCATATTTGTTCTTTCCTGTAGCTCTAATTGTTGCTGAACCCCTACCAATTAAGATCTTTGGAGGAAAACCAAACTTGCTCTTGTGTCATAAGAATTGTCTAAATTTTCAATTTCAGTAAGAATTATTTGAAAGTTATAGAGGGATGGAAATAGATTCTTCATTATGAAACACATATGTGGCCAGCACCATGTGAAATATACGAATGGATGAGGTTTCACTCCTGCCTTCTGGTAGGTCAGACTGCAGCCAGAGGCAGACGCCTGCCATGCCAAGGCAATGTGAGGTAAGTATCATATACAGCATATCAAATGTGATGGATGAAAGACCATTGAAATTGTTTGCTACTCCTTCCAGTGAGAGATGGGCTATCCTTAGTGACCTTGTTTGATCAACACAATGCCAGCAGTGCTGTTGCATGACATCCAGGGCTAGGTCAGAGGAACCCTTGAAACTTCCACCTTGGTTTCTTTGCACATTTGCTTTGAGGAGATGTTTTCTTGGAACCCAGCTGCCCTGTAGTGAGAAAGCTACATCACATGGAGAGGCCACTGTAGGCACTGAGGCCAAGAGCCTAGTCATGTGAGAGAAGCATTTCAGAGGTCCAGCCTGGTCAACCTCCAAATGTGTGTAGCTCCAACAACAGGCTTTGTTCAAGAAAGTGGCATTTAATCTTGGAAGGGAGGCATTCTAAGCAGAGGAAGTGCCATAAACACAAAAGTATCCCAGGAGTCTGAGGAATGTAAATGGAATCACTGTGGCTGATGTGCTAAAGAGAAAGAGGATATATTTGCAGTTCTCTGCTGTTTTCTACTGTGAGTGATGATAAATATGGCAAGACCTTCATTTTTTGCATTGGGTCATGGGTATAAACACAAAGCATTAGAAAAGTAAGAGTAAGTTAAATTGCTCTGCACAGAAAAGGGTGGTGAGAGTAGGCAGTGTGTAGGGAAGGAAATGGAGAGATGTATGCTGTATCCACAAAATAGAAGACATACAGCATGACAAGTCTAGAGATGTAATATACAACATGAGGATTATAGGTAATAAAATTGTGCTGTATCTGGAATAATGTTAAATGAATATATTTCAACTGCTTTTGCCATAAAAACAAAAAATAAAAATATGGGCAACTATGTGAGATGATAGATATGATAAAGTTTCAATACCTTTCTAGTATGCATACATATTCTCTAACATAACATAGTATACCTTAAATATACATAATACAGTTTGTTTATTTTTAAAGGGACAATATAGCCAGGAGGGAAGGATTGGAAGGTGAAAGACTGAGCCGGTGAGGCATGTGTGGGTAGGCTGAGAGAAAGGAGCCACTGAACCTGATAGCAACTGGAGGTAAACAGAGGGGCTTGCTGGGGATGCTTGGTAAATTTTGCTGTGTTATGAACACTGCAAACTTTCTGTGTCCCATGGAAGTCTTCAGCAAAACTGACATTGCTTACTGAAGCTTTGTAACATCTAATTTGCTTTTGGTAGATAATGGAGTGCTGATGCCCAGAGAAAAAATATTTCTCTATTCACAAGAGAACAGAAATTCAACTGTGAATATGAGATAAAGGGAAAGGAAGGAAGGAAAGAAAACCCTTTAAATCAAAGCCAGTGGAGAAGAGGGGGCAGGCTGTTGAATAAAACATTTTGAAAAGAAAAAAAAAAAAGACACAGAAACCAATTTGTTTAAGCTGGTGTTGTTAAAAAACTGATGTGCAACAAAGAAAACACAGTGGGAAGGAAAGTAGACTACTACAGACAAAGTGTAAAGAACTGGTAGTGCAGAGCTGTGACTCTTACAAAAGAAGGCAAACAGGCATGCTGCTTAGCTGAGGAAGCCAGGAAAAAAGGAACCTTGCAAAGCAGCTTTCTTCCCTTCTTCTACAGTGTTCTGTACCCAGCACTCCAATCTTCAGAAGACTTAATGGGTGGGGCCACACTCTTGAATCATGTGTGTGGACCCAAATTCCTGGAGGATTTTATCTGAAAACTAGACTCTTGGGTTGTCTGAGGCAAGGAACAACAGGGTTTAAAAGGAAGTCAAAGAGATGAATTTCACTGACAACAACAATGTACTTACCTGCTTAAAGTATTTTAATGAATACTGATACATCGGATCTATTTCTGAGAGACTTGCAATAACAAAGTACATAACAGAGCCTTGGGTGGCTACTGGACGATACTTCTCACGAGCAACATTGATCTTCATCTCAGTGGACTCAGCTTCTTTCAGTCTGGTTTTAATGGCACCGGAAGTGATCTGAATAAACACATTAAGTTCTTAAGGATATAATTCAGAAAAATAGTGCGAATTTTCATATATCCAGTCAGGACTAGGAAAGAAGAATGGAATGAATTGATTATTTTAATAAGGGGGGCTCCAGATGCAATGACTGAGGGTCAGAACTCAATGATCTTCTGACTGAGCTGACCTTTGTTTCCTCCAGAGTTTGGAAAGGGTGAAGAGAAATAGGCAATTTAATCAGCTCTGAAAAGATTGGAGCAGGACTTCTCTGAGACTTGGGTTTGAGTTACTTCTGAAATGGAAACACTAATGCAGCAGGCCTAATTGCTCCCTAATTTCCATGTGAACAGTGCACGGTACACATAGTCAAAGAAAGTCTGAAGGAAGAAAGGAAAATGTCCAACACAGTGGGTGGAGCGAGGCTAGATGAAAAGTGGGCCTAAATTTCACCCTTGATAAAAAGGATGACTAATGTTCTTTACCCAGCACTCCCAGGTGTGAAGTGCTATAAACCTAAGTGAGCTGGAGACATTTTAAGGTATTTGAATATTCTTTAGGTTTTCTATATTTGGAGTTTGTGGGGAACCTTTTGGTCAATGGGCTTTCCAAGATTGTCTTCTGTGTCTCTCAGACTCTGTCTCTCTTTCTGTTGCCATCTGTGCCTGTCTCTTCTGACCCACATATAATCCAGAATTTTCTAAATTTGTTAAAAATAAAGAGAAACAAGTGAAATGGATTTTAACAATATATTTTGTTTAATACAATATAACCAAAATATTACATAACAATCAAAATTAAAAAGTATTGAGCTGCTTTACATTTTTATGTAAATCTTTGAAATCTGGTGTGTATTAACTCAGACTTGCCACATTCTAAGTGCTCAACAGCCACTTGTGGCTAGAGGCTTCCTACATAAGGAAGAGTGTAAGTCTAGACTTGTTCACTCCAGCTCACAGGTAAAGGAGGTGAGGGATTCAGTGCAGAAGCTGTGTCTGGGAATCAGAAGGTTCAAATTTTCCCTGTAATTGCTCCTAAGGAAGCTGGGGGAAAATAAAGGGTGGAGTCAAGTGGGGAATCCCAATCTTAATATTGGACTCAACTAAAACTTTCACAAATGAGTAGAAAAAGGAAGTTGGTAGGGGAGCAATTGGATCATGGGACCCACTAGCAAATAGTTCTATATTCTCTGAAGAGCACAAAGCCCTGATAATTCAGAACCCAATGCTGAATCTTTTTTTGGTCAGAGAATGTTAGAACCTTATACTCCTTAGTTGCGTTTGGCAAGCACTTGTAGAAATTATGCCCTATAGAGACACAAGGCTTCAGCAGTGGTTAGAGAGTATGAGACATTTTTTAAAATAAGGATTGTGAGAGTTGGAGAAAGTACAAACTATAGGCAGAAAGTGGCAGGAAATATAGGCAATGATCACTCAGTCTGATCTCTACTCTATAAAAAGGATGTCTCCAAAGCATTTCCTTGAAAATAATAAAAGAACCTGCTTTTTATAGGAAAAGATGGCAGTAAGAACACATGCAACTGCTTCACTCCCTATTAAAACCAGGATAAAATCATATTAAAGGGAATTAAAAAGCAGTATAGACCCACGAAGATGGGCGAAATGGGAGAGGAAATAGCCATAAAATGTTGGGAGCTGGAGAGCATACCAAAGAGTGGTTGTGACTTAGAAGACCCAGGAAAATGGATTCTTAAACAGGCATAAGGGGAAAGCCAGAAATTCACCAATTTATAAAACACAATCCTCCTCAAAGACACAGGAATTAGCAAAAGACACTGCTGGAAGTGGGAAGGGCCTAAAATAAAAATTGGTTGAACGACTCCCAGGTTGTGTCTCATACACCACACAACCAGGGGTTGTCTCTTCCCCACCAGAAAAACAGAGAAATTCTCCTTCTGGAGAAAGCATAAGACAGTTTCCCCCACTGTTTATGGGAGGAAACCAGGCACAATTGAGAGGTAGGTACCATTCCGAAAACAACAATTAGGTGAATGCAGACCTCCTCTCTCAGCCTCCCAGACACTTTTAGCCAGATCTCCACCCTCAGGAATACTGACCAGTTTATGATCAGGGAAAAACTACTGAGGGAGGCTGGGTGATGGAAAGGTTGGTTTTGTGTGTGTGTGTGTGTGTGTTAGAAGTATAGGCAAGGTTAATGTGTAAAATGAAAGTAGTTACCTGTCTGAAGGGAACCATGGGTGTGTGGGGAGTGGGGACAAGGAAGGAATGCAGTTTATCATAACAAGTCTTAGAGAAAGCCTTCATTCTTTAAACAGTTTGTATGTAAAAGTGATAAAATGCAAAAGTAAATGGGTTAATAAATTTCCAGAAATTAAAAACCCAAGGAAGAATGAATGAAAGGAGAATAGAGACCAATAAACAAAAAGAGAAGAGAAATGGCAGACCCAGAATAACTTGTTTATTGTTCTTTCAATACCAAGGTCTCAAGAGACTGTAAGGTACAAAAAAACATATCAGGTTTCAACAAGAGGCAAAAACATAACCTTATGTGTTCCCTGTCCAGTAATGTCAAAGGGAGTTTTTTTTTTCCTAAAATATTTTATTTTTCATGAATTGATAAAATCATTTTATAGGCTCTGCTCCTTGTATATATTTCTTAAATGATGGTTTAAATCTGAGAAATAATTAACTGCAGCATTGTATATTTCATGTAAAACTTCATCATACTATCAGAACATTCTTTTGAACATCAGTTGTGTGCAATCATCATGTTTAATCCCTAGAAAAGGCCTATCAAGATGAGTCATAGATTCTCACTGCATGAAATCAGTCATCAAACAGAAGAGCTAGGACATGGAACAAGATAACTGTGACCTAAGGTAAACAGCAACGAGTGCTACAGTAGAGGTTTGGATAGGCCCTAGAGAAGTTCCAAGGAGCAGGAGGTTAATTCTATCTGTGTATACTTGGGAGGCTTCCTGGAGGAGGTGACACTAATACAAATTTATAAATGTGTTTGTTCCTTTTAATTTCTACCTTTTCACAATTCTTTATATTACATACTTTACTAAAAAGTGCAGAGAAGAAAAGAAAACCAAGTTCTCTACTCTTCCGTGGTTTGTGAGGAGGCCTGACAGCCAGGCACTCCTGTGCATGCCCCTGGCAGCTTACAGGTGGTCCCATTCTTGCTTTATAAGCTCTTGCAGGACCCTCAAAGGCTGTAGTTTTAACTTCTGAAAAGACACATTTTCTGTACACACTGAAAGTATTCACTTGCCTTTGCGTCCTGGAGTGCATCAATAAGTTCTTCATTGTCCAGAATATTTCCTTCAGATGTAAAGAGCATTCTTAAGATCTTGTCTTCAATAGACTTCAACTGGTTTTTATCACTGTTGATCCTTACAATGAGCTGAATTCTTTGCTCTTCCAATTCGGGTTTTTCAAGTCGTACCACATCACTAGAACCAAAGTTGGAATAACTGAATTGTGCCTTTGTCAGTGCCCTATTGTTGACTCTGTTTCCTTTCCTATTTGGAATTGTTCTTATTCTCAGTGCTGTTTAGCTGAATATTCATGCTATTAGCTGAATTTGAATACACAATGCCACTCTTTCACTGGGTTTAGACAGTGGCTTTTCACCAGAACTACTTGTCAGTTCCTATTCTACATCCTGCATTTCAGAGACCTGCACCCTATCACAATTCCTGTCACTTCTTTCTACTCATCATGCAGAGAGCCTGTTGTCTGCCTTCTCATCATACAATCTCTCCCTCTAATGCTTGGCTGTGCCAAACTGAAAATAATGCCTGGAATGTTCTTTTTTTAATGACACAGGAAATTATAAAATCCCAATACCTCTACGAAAGAACTTTTTTTTTTCAAGTAAAATGTTTATTATAATTGCATAAGCAGTACATTAATTCATTCTTATAAAAAAGAAGATAAATGTATAAAGTAAAATTTCCTATTCATCAGCTCCATCTTCAAACCCAATTTCTTCCTTAGAGGTAACCACTATTTGACATACCTCCTTCCAAAAGTGTGTTCTCTAGGTGTATATTCATATGTGCACAGACACAGAATAAACTTAAAGATAAACTATTAAATTAAAAATGCCACAAAGTAGTATTTACAGTCTGACACCACATATGTTTTCTTTAAAATCTCTCTTTAAGAATTCTATATGTCCTGAGATTTCCCTTTATGATATTTAATCTTTCTATTCCTGAACATGGGTGTCTTGCCAGCTTCATCAACAGTTCTTGACGGTATTTAAACAAGGGGCCTTTCCCCGAGGTCCACCCTGGTCTAGTATTGCATATGAACTTTTATCAATTTTCACTTTTCCTTTCATAATTTGCTCCCAGTCCATGGTTTGCAGGACCTCATCTTTGTTGAGCATCACGTGGGCCAGGCACCCTACTAAGAATTTTATGTGGATTATCTCTTTTAATCCTGGAGGTTTATACTGTGGTTCCCCCTCGGTAGTGGGTCACGTCCTCAGGTCACACAGTGATGAGAAGCACAGTCAAGCTTGCACATGAGTCTCCTGACTCTAGTACACTATGATGCACTGCCTCATAGAACAGCCCATTGTTTATTTGTTATGTTCATGCTGAATTCAGACACCTTAACATCATTATCACCTCAAATTCAATTATTTAAGCAACTTTTTAGAAGTGAGGAATTTGGGGAGAGTTTTTAAGATAAAGGTGAGCTCAGAAAACAGCTTAAGAGAAGCATAAATCAGATCAGGCTAGTTAAAAATCAAAAGGGATGGCCAAGAAAGTCTCTGTGGGTGAGTTAGTTTCTGAAAGAAGAGAAGGAGGCAGGTGGTTTAATGGAATTCCTTAAAGCTGGAAAGGGGACTTGTCTAAACCCTGAAGGACTGAAGGGTGTATTTGGAAACATTGAGGATCCTGGAGGAAATTTCACTCAATGAAGAATTGAATACAATGAGTGCTGCCTGCCTAGGGCTCAGCAGAGCAAGGGATGGCTGAAATAGTGATGGCTTGTTAGAACACAGGCAAATCCTCACACAGGCTGCAGGCTGTCAGCTTTCCTTTTCAATGCCATTGGTCAAGGAGAAATTGCAGGGAGATTCTGTCTGATTCTGTCAGACAGAATTCTGTCAGTCAGATTCTGACTGATCTCAGCATTGCTCTATTTCTCATTAGGGTACTTCTTGTCCCAGGCAGTCTGACAGTAGAGCCACACAGCTAAGCTTAGCTATTCAAAGGAATAAAGTGGTATGCAATATGTTCAGCCATGACTTTAGAACATGTCCACAAAATGTGGTGAAATATCCTTTAATTGGCAAGAAGTCAAGCAAGTCAGCAGTTGACAGAATAATTTCTAAATGAAACAAGGAAAATAAGTCTTACATTCACTAGCAATAGTAGGTGCAAGTGCAGAATAATCCTGACTTGAATGAATGTGTACACATGGTTTTGTAGTGCTGGGGATCTAACCAGGGCCCTCACATGCTAGACAAGCATTCTACCACTGAGCTATGTCCCCAGCCTTCACGTCCCCCACCCCCCTTTTTTTTTTTTTTTTGGTACTGGGGATTGAACCTAGAGGCACTTAACCACCGAACCACATTCCCCAGCCCCCACCCCCTTTTTAAATTAATTTTGAGATGAGGTCTTGCTAAGTTCCTTAGGGCCTTGCTAAATTGCTGAGGCTGGATTTGAACATGTGCTCCTCCTGCCTTAGCCTCCCAAGTTTCTGGGATTATAGGTGTGTGCCACCACAGCCAAGGTATAAATATTTTTGAAAATGGCTCCAAATTTTATTTTTCTTTAGAGCTAATGAACACATTCACACACATATATTCACATACACATATGTGTGTGTGTGTGTTAAATATAGTCATGTACTGTGTTATAATGTTTGGTCTACAATGAACTACATATATAACAAGAGTCCCATAAGATTATGTTGCCTAGTGTTGTGGCTCTTTGTGCAACCACCCTCTATTATTTTTTCACAATGAAATTGCCTAATGACACATTTCTCAGGTTGTATCCTTGTTGGTAAGTTGTGCATGTAAGTATATATACATGCATATACATACGCATATAATTAGTTTTTTAAAATATATTTTTAGTTGTAGGTGGACATAATACCTTTATTTTAATTTTTATGTGGTGCTGAGGATCAAACCCAGGGTCTTAAGTGTGTTAGGCGAACATCTACCACTGAACCACAAACCCAGCCGTCTAATTAGTTTTAAGAAACATCAACAATATTATTGTACTAAATATTTAAAAAATTCTACCTTCTGAATATCTTGGCTAATTCCAAGATTAATATTAAAAATTCATAATCCCATTTTGGGGATATGGTAATTTGATCACATACCAAATATATTGAGGGAGGATATTTATTTTTTTGAAGTGAACACATGTAGGCACAATTAAGTAAGAAAATATGAAGAGACCAGGGAAACAGGAGAAAATTTGGAATGCCTACTTTTTAACAGATTTGGAACAATGAGTTTCTAGAAACAACAGAACAACTGACTTCATTCACTTGTCAAGATTGGAGATCCTAGTGAGGGAAAGAGGCAGGCTGGGCTATCAGCTCTGCCTAAATAATGGGTGGGAATAATCTTGAGAAGACTGGGAAAGATTGGTGACTGTGAGCAACTGTGATGAAGAACTTGGTCATATACTCTTGTCTTTTTGATTGAGTCACGTGTGATGCTTTTACATGTTGAAATTTTTCATTGTTAAAATTTCTAAACAAAACATTAGAAAACTCATGACATCCCTGCTTCCCACACTCCCATTTTACCTTAACAACTGATCCTCCAGACCTGATTTGGTTACAGTGAAATTGATGATGGTAACTTTAATGCACACCTACAAGAGAAGCATGGAGTACATAAAAATGCTTAAGTGCAAGACTAGTAAAACAAGAAGTGCTTTCTTCATTAGAACATGGCTCATTATCACCCAGGCAAATATGTCTTCAGTCTGATTGTTCACACATGTACCCTCCTACACACTCAAGCATAACATTTTCCTCACCAGTAATAAGTAATAACATTTTTGTTCCACAGTCAGAGTTATAGAAGTCTACATGACGTTTTAAGGAAAGATGAGTTGGAAAAGGGTTGAAAGCAAAATTTTAAAATCAATGGCTTAAGTTCAAATTCCAGCTGCACCCTTGGGTCAATGTATGATGTTGAGCTGTGTTAAGCTTTTAGTTCCTGAGATTTA
Source organism: Glaucomys volans (assembly GCA_020662805.1). NCBI lineage: Eukaryota > Metazoa > Chordata > Mammalia > Rodentia > Sciuridae > Glaucomys > Glaucomys volans. The sequence continues at coordinate 359,917 of JAJEJO010002720.1, read as the reverse complement.
AAAACTGATATAATAGCAGTTACAATTCATAGGTTAGTTGTGAGGACTAAATGAGGTAATAAAATCATTTAATTATAGTAATTAAATTATAGTGCCTTTGTTAAGAAGTTATTATTGGTCATAAATCATGCAATAAATACTTTATCTCATAATGTTTTTGTAGAAAATTGTTACTATGCTATCATAATATTCTGACATTAACTGAATAAATCAATAGCCAAAACCAATAAACACAATTAGAGTGTTTGAATGTCATGCAGCTAAAATATATTACAAATCCTTCATGGTTATGGTTTAGAAATGAGGTGTCCCCAGAAGCATTGCATTGTGTGAGAAAATGCAAGAAAGTTCAGAGGTTGAATGATTGAGTTATGGGAGTCTTAATCTACTTGTGCATTAATCCCCTAATAGGGATTAACTAGGTGGTAACTATAGGTATGTAGGGTATGAGTGGAGGAGGTGGGTCATTGGGGGCATGCCTTTGGCATAAATATTCTGTCTTTGTTGAGTGGGGCTCTCTGCTTCCTCTCTGCTTCTCTGCTTCCTCTTCTCTGCCATGTCCTGAGCTGCTTTCTTTCACCACACTCTTCTGTCATGATGTTCTGCCACACTTTAGGCTCACAGAAATGGAGTTGGCCTTCTACAGACTGAGACATCTCAAACCATGAACCCTCAAATAAATTTTTCCTCCTCTAAAATCGTTCTTGCCATGTCTTTTGGTCACAGCAGAAAAAAGGCTGTCTAAAACACTTGAGGTAAGTTTTTATCTCCACCTCAGAGTTGACTGACTTGAGGATCCTGAGATGGATTGGGTCTCGTGTGCAGCACTCCCTCTCAAAAGTTAAATGGATGAAAAATCAAAGAGTGCAAGTTAACACACAGGTCACTTTTCTAAGCTCTCAAATGAAACCTGAGACATGATCCTTGGCAGTGGCTGTGTAATTAACCTCTTCAAGGATGACAAGGAGATCCCTGATGTAGGCTTTCAATGATGCTTCTCCACATTACTCAAGAAGTGTGTCAATTTCATTCAACTTGACTACATCTAGTGAAGATATATAGTATGAGAAAATTCAATAAATAAGATAAAAATGATCCTACTTGGAATGGTATGTTCAAGAATATTGGGGGGAGGGTTCTGATGTAAAGGTCCTTCCTTAGGAAGATCCTGAAGAATGTGGAGATGTGCCTATGGCTGGGTACCTAGAGTAAAGTGGCCAGGTGAAGCACATGTGGGAGGGAAAAAGTGGAATCCCACCTGCCTTCATCTTTGTTGCAATTGCCTTGGTTCTAGAGCTCTAGAATAGGAGTTCTCCTGCATGCTGTGTGGTTCAGGGATGTATGGAAGTGGGGTCACATAGCATCCCTCAGAGTCTACAAGCATGAGGAAGATTGCAAGAAGCTGCTCCTCCCTTCTTTATCTCTAAGCACAGACAATGAATATCTGCTTTATGATTTTCTAATGCTACCCTGTTATCAGAGTTTTCAAGTGGGCCACCACTTTATTTGGGGGTATATGCCATGGGCTTTCACACGTAAACTGACTCCCCACCAACCCTGCCAGCTACTGCCATGGATTTTAATTGAGTTCTGGTTCATTTCTCAGCCACAAATAACAGAGACAACAGGGTCATAAACAGTGTTTATTGAAGGAGGGAAGAGAATGATTAGAAGGGAATGGTGACCATGTTTATGAGGAGTTGCTGTGGACCAGAAGGGAGATGGAGAGAGCACACTGCTGTGATTCTGGGACCCAGTGAGCCGGGGCTTGATTCCAACTAGATGGAGAGGAGAAAAGTGACTGCAGTCAGAATCAGGACTCATAAGTGAAACCAGAGGAGGGCCATGGATGGAAGGGGGGATAGTGAAGGGTGAAGAAGGAGAAAAGAAGAGGATTACTCGTTATCCTTCCAAAAGGTGGGAACCCACCAAACTTTAGAGACTCATTGCACATAATAATTACATTTAGGGTGAGAATTTCAGACTAATGGTCCATACCTCAGGCAGATAGTGGGGATTTGGCATTTTGGTTGTCATATAGAACCTGAAGTTTCTGTCATAATCAATATCTGAGTCTCCAAGGCGAATGAGTAGTCGTCCACCACTGATGAAAGTTTGTTTCAAAAGAATAGGTTCTAGAGCTGGATCCAAGCTTTCTTTGAGCTTCAAAATAGAAAGAAAATGCAAAAAGCAAGCAATTACAATGGATGGTATCAACTTGTCAAAATTTCATAGGTTTCAAATTTACTTCGAATAAACCTTATTCTACACAATGCACACCTACGGCATACTGCCACAGACTCTCAGTTAAGTTCTGAATCATTTATTAGCCATGATATTGTGTTTTTTTCCTTAAAGCCAATATGATGGATGGTTAGAATTCAGGCATGCAAGCATTGTCCATGGACCCTATAGGGACACCGTTATGTCAGGTGGGGTTCCATGGCCCAAGGTTTTCAAAATTTGACTATAATCCATAATAACAAATCATTTCACATTTTGACAATGGTACTCATGCACATTAATTCTTAAGAGTTTTTGAGATAAAACTTACTCATTTCCATGATACGATTTTGTGTTATAAATATTCTGTTCTATTTCATTAATAACTGGTGATTGAAATAGACTAAATTTCTTTCATATCTATGAATGGATAGAGACCAAGTGTGAAAATACCACTCTAACAAATATAGAAGGTAGCTAGGAATATAATGTTAATGACCCCAAGACCCAGAGAAAGGGAAGGTCCAGTTAGAGTGTCCTGACTAGGGGCCTAACTCCTTAGAGTGCTCATTATAATTACAGTTAATATGCTCTCCTGTCTGGGGCAGAACATTATTGAAGGTCTTTGGTTCACTGCCATGAGTGAGAAGAGTCTTTCAAGACCTCTTCAGTCACAAAGTCAACCTGGATTCCAAAATTCAGCCTGGGGCTAAGGTAACTGTGTCTAAGTTTTCCAGATACCTCACTCTCTCCTGTGATTTCTGGGTTTGAAGGAGGATCTGGAATTCATTACAGAATCTTTGCTGTGTTGCTAAATGCCAAAGTTTGGATACAAGTCCCTTGTGCTCTTTATGACTTGAGTGGAGAGTATTGACCTTTTTAATGTCTCAGTGTCCTCACTGGTAATGTGGGATAATAATAGTAATTACCTTGTAAGTTTGCAGTGAGGATTAATGAGTTAAATACTGAGAACCACAACTCTGGAAAGTAGTGAACATGTTAAATGGTGAATTACTGAATTAGTGAATTAGTGAATTATCACATATTATTATTGCTAGTCACCATGCAAAGGTGGTATGGTGCCCCACACAACTGCCCCAGCTCAGTGCTCTTTCCTGAATTTCCTGACTTTCTGCTGATCAGAGATACTGCTTGGTACAGCTAAATGACTCACAGCCCATGTGTTTGCTTATTCATTCTCCTCTTGTAAAAATGGAATGGTAAATTAAGGATAAAACCCAGTCATTAACCAATCTCTTGGTGCCCATGGCTTTTTTTTTGCTGATCCCTTGCCTGGGAAACCCTTCTCACTGAGCTCTTCCCATGGCTGAGCCCATCACAGAGGTTACACCTTAAATCTCACTCTGTAGCTATGCATCTAAGTCAGGCTCCTATGCCTCTTCTTATTGGATGCCTCCACACTCTGCTTGTTCCTTCAAAGCCCTCATCACAAGTTCTCTTCCTCCCCCACTCTCTCATTTTCTGTTTTATCTTTTCTTTCTCTCTGTTTTCTGCCTATCCTCAACTAGATTCTAAGTAGTTGAGGACATCTGTATTGTTTGCCATTTGTTCTCAAATGTTTATTGAATGAGTGAACAATGTGAAAAACATCGATCGCGGAGTGATGTCTGAAGAAATGGAACATCTAGACTGAGCAATTCCCACTTTTAAACAATAGTACATTCTTATCACTCATGACTTAATCTAATTTTGACATGAATCCCACATAGAAAATAATGTTTATACTCACTGGCACGTCTAATGACCTTACATTACTTGTGTATGTAGGCAGTGGTTCCTGCTGACACTGCTGCTTTGACTTTTTCTAACCTTTAAGGCACCCAATGAGGCCTAAGAATGGGCAGTGTCAGAAAACAGAGGTTATCCCTCTTAACACCAAAACAATGACTGAAGCAGAAAATTCATTCAACCAGCTGATTCTTCCTCCTACAAGAATGTACCATTTTAAGGAACAAAGCACCTTGGTATGACAATTTGAAAGAAAGTTGACTGGTGTCTTTATTGTGATGCGGATGCAGCCTGTATAGAATTTCAGATATAATCTAAAAGTTAGGAACTAATGCAAGAAAAGAATGTGAAAAGCAAACCTCTTCCAATAAGACAGGTAAACCAAGTCGGATGGAATTTTCAAGAATTCGTAAGAAATTATTATCTGTAAGCTTAATGATCTTTAAACCACTTTTGCTTTCCTTGTTCCTTATCCAACGGTTTGCCTATATGAGAAAGCACAGAGCAGGGCATTTGCTTTAGAGTATGATACATGACTAGAAAGTGAAAGTTTTAGGATAAAGTTTAGAAATTTTGTTAATCTAGAAACATCAAAAACATTTTAAAAAGAGAAAAAAAAAACCTCCTTTCCCCAATAAAAGCACCTATCAAGTCCAATGTTTGTGATTCTTTTGTTCAAATTTAAAACAAATACAGAAAAGAGTCATCTAGGAAAATGCCCATACTTATCTTAGTATTCGGGGTTCTTTCTTGATTTTATAATGGCTCCCTTTTCTGAACCCTGATTAGTATAATCTGACCTGTGGATTTAGGGAGACAGATGATGGGGATTCTAAAAATTCCAATCAGGCTTGCCCTAAATTCCATCATGCCCTGAATTTGTTTTGACTCCTCAGACCTTGCAGAACTTCATGGAATGAGTTTCTGTCAATTTCTACCCTCATAAAAAACAGAAAGCTAATGGCCAACCCCCTAAACATAAACAGTCAAAATCATGAATAGAGAGCACTTACACACATCTCTTCTTCCTTTCTGCATCCACAACATGAGGAACTAACACTGAAAGAGCTCTGAACTCTCCTCCAGGTCTAAATCTCTATGATCTTACAAATATGTTGAAGTCCATTTTTATAATTTTTAATAAATAGATCAATATTAAACAGAGCTAACTGGCTACTTTTTATATCAAGCATTTGTTACACACCTGATCTTGGGGATCAATCATCAAAGGCCACCGTCTCCCTTGAGTAACCAAAATGCCATTTTCTGTAGATGTCAAGTCACGGGGCAGCCCATCAGTGTTCCACTGCCGTATTTCATAGGGATCTCCAAGAATGTTAATGAGATTAAAGGAAGGATCAATTGGGATGTCCAGAGACTGGCAGTCCTGGATCCAACACTCTATAAGCTGAACAAGGAGGAAAATTTACATGTATAGAATCAGGAACACTCAGTAAATGAGGGCACACACAGAAAATGAAGGGCGGAGGAAGCCAGTATATTATGGTTTGGATATGAAGTGTCCCCCCCAGTAACTCATGTGCTGGAAATATGGTATTCATTTTAGTAAGAGAGCTGTAACCTAATCATCAGTAGATTAATCTATTAGATGGCTTAATAATTTGAATGATTACTGGGTGGTACTTGTAGGAAAAGTGGGGGGGGGCATGACTGGAGGAAGCGGGGATTGTATTCTGTCCCTGGACCCCTATGCTCTCTCTCTGCTTCCTGGCTGCCACGACCTGAGCGACTTTCCTTCACCATGCCTTTCTGCCATGATGCTTTGCCTCACTAGGCCCAGAGCAATGGAATTGTCTGATCAAGGACTAAGCCTCTGAAACTAGGAACCCAAAATAGACTCCTCCTCCCCTAAGTTGTTCTTGTTGGGTACTTTTGCTACGGTGATGAAAAGCTGTCTAACATACAGTGGCTGGAACAGGTAGGCCCTAACAGTCTCCACAGACATCTTGGAAACAGGATGTCCCAAAAAATGGGACTAAAAATCAGGAGACCTGGTGCTAGAATTAAATAATTAACTAATTAAATAATTAACTATGCCTTTGGCATATCACTCCCTTTGTCTGGACCTCAGTTTTCTCATATGTAAATGATTGGGTTGTTTTTCGACCAGGGGTGTATTGGCTCTCTTTAGAGAATCTGGAAGCACGTGGAGAAGTTCAGGGTTATCATAATGATTATGGGTGCTACTGGAAGTATTTCATAAAAATATAGAATCCTTCCCAATGATTTTTTCCTGGAAAGTGCATGTGGATGGGAATCTTATTCTCTGATAATTGAGAAGTTTATTTTTTCACAAAGATGAAAGCCCAAGAAACCTCAAATTAATCCTGCTCCCTCCCATTTCTTAGTCCTCTGGAGCAGTACCACTTTAGGACACTGTATCCTGGTTGATTTTACATGCCACTTCTGACCATAAGGGCAAGGGCTTCACTGTCTCATTTCCTTCCCCTAGGTTCTTGTGCTGCATAAGTGATGAACAGCTTTCTAAGGTTGGAGAAGGAAAGGGAGAAATATGTTAAGAAAGCCTAAGGGTAGACCGATGGGAAAGACTGTGGGACACATAAATTTCCACTCTGGCAAACTTCATAGTAGGGAGCCTCCATCTGAACTCAGAAAAATGAACCCCCTCCTCTGCACCCCCTAGTTTCAGCTGCTTCTCACCACTCTTTACAGAAAGGAGGTTCACTCACTGATTGCCTGAACTGGGCCGTGAAAGCCCCATAGTAAGCCACGCAAGCTGCTGCTATAAACACGTTCCCAACGATGTTTGATATCTCCTCCTGAAATTTTGCTATGCTTTCTTCCCATCGAACCTGCTCATCTCCTAATGCAGCTGTTAGCTTTCCAGCACGGACCAGGCGTGCTTTTGTCAGGGCCATATTCTTTGCTAGAAAATATGAAGAACCTCAGGTTATTCAATATTTTACTAAAGTTTATACATTTGTTTTAGTTTATAGCAGAATTAGCATTATTTAGCTAATGATAGCAATATATGGCTAAGAAATCTCACACCAATTCAACATTATTTCCCATTTCAGAACCAAGTCAAAGTTTGATTTTTCCATTCCAAGAGCTCTTTTTTGATGCTACATTACTCTGATTGAAGATGGTGTTTTCAGTGCCCTTCAGCATTTATTTTCTAGATAAAATATCTGTTGCTCTGAGTTTTAATGCAACATGCTCCAATAAGCTATGTTCAGATATAGGATGTTGAATATATACAATATATGCAGTTATTCTCATTTTATACTAGGAAGCTAGTGAAAGAAGTCCAATGCAAATGTGTTCTATATGTTGAATAAAAGCCAGTGTCAGATTGCCTGAAAAATTCTGAACTTTTAAAAAATCAGACATTTATTACCAAAGCAAATTTTATGAATTACTTACCCAAACTTTCTTTTTCATTCACGCCTTTGTCATATTCATCTTGTAAAGCCTGTATTTGATCCTCCACTTTTCTTAGTAAAGCTTGCTTTTCTTTTAGGGTAGCCATTGTAATATCAAGTTCAGCCTTAATAAAATCAAGCAAATATTTAATAGGCCCACAAAGAAGGCTGAATTTGCCCATTTATAATAAAGACTTTTTATTTTTTATGTTCCTTTTATCATGTTTGTAAATATTTTGACATGATATACAAAGTTAAAACATATACTGAGTAAAATACAAGAGCAGAACCAATCTAGACCAAACAAAAAGTCCAACAAAATAAGCCATAAAAGGAGTGGAGAAACAGATGTGCCAAGCATTTAAGATGAATAAATTATTATGATGGATATTAATTTTAAATGATAATATTCCTGCAATAATGAAAACTAATTTTTCCTTACTAGTTCTCTGTATCAGGGGTATGTGAACTATGGCCTGTAGACCACATCTAGGTTGATGCTTGGTTTTTATACAGTCTGTGAATTAAGAAAGCTTATTACATTTTGTAATAATTGGAAAAAGCCAAAAATTATTTTTACATGTGATACTTGTGTGAAATCAGAATTCCATTGTCCTCAAATAAAGTTATATTAGAACACAGCCATACTTATTATTTATGTATTGCTAATAGCTGTTTCTGCGGGGCAACAACAGAGTTGAGCACTTGTAACAGAGATCATGTAGCCCACAATGGAATTGAAATATTTAGCCTGCCAATTGAAATATTTACTATCTTGATCTTTAAAAAAAGTTTCTGTTAGTGCATTATAGTTATATCAACAATGGGTTCATTCTGACATATTCATAAATGCATAGAACATGGTTTGCTCCATTTCAATCCCCAAATATCTGGATTTTCAAAGGAAAATTCTGCTTATCCCTGTTCTCTATTCACCATTCTTTTGGTAATCTGCTCCTCTGAATAATCATTCTTTGTTCTTCTTGGGAAGACTAAGGACCTCACACATGATTGTGAATTAAGCTGGTTCTAAAATCTGAGTTGACACCATCAGGTGTGGGGCTATTTAGCAAAAAGAAATGTAGATCATCAGATGCTAGAGCTAGAAGGCACCTTAAAAACATCAGAGATATAATTTCTCTTTTATTCAGATGAATTATATTAAGGACTTATTTTCCTTTAATGCTGGAAGAAGGTCGACTTAAGAGAAAAGTTAAAAAATACCAAAGGCCGAATGATTTCTCTGATAAGTGGATGATGATACATAACAGGGAGGGAGGCAAGAATGGAGGAAGGATGGATTGTATAGAGGAAAATGAGGGGTGGGCTGGGGTGGGGGGAAGGAAAAATAACAGAATGAGACAAACATCATTACCCTATGTACATATATGATTACACAAATGGTGTGACTTTACTTCGTGTACAACCAGAGAAACAATAGTTGTGCCCCATTTGTGTACAACAAATCAAAATAAAAATAAATAAATAAATAAATAAATAAATAAAAAACCTGCCAGCTATTGTTTGAAACAAAAGCTAATTTTCAAGTGTTGTCACTATTTATATTGCATAGGATCAACACTGTATTACAAAGAGAGTTTGGATGATTGATGATGATGGCTTTTAAGTCTATGAAAAATCATAACATGGGGAATATACCTGGGCAGCACGGAGTTTTTGTCTCTTTGGTTCCACTTCCTTGACAACTCGAGAATACAAATCCATCGCTCTTACCCACATGCACATGGATTTACAAGCTTTGGACACTTTCTCTACTTTTTCAGGAACAAAATCAGGATTATTTATATACCTTTGAAGCTTTGCCAATATTTGAGGCTTTATGTTTTCCTTATCATAATCTAAAAGCCTTTTTAGGAAGTTAGAATCACCAAGAAGTTGCTTTGCTGTGGGCCAATCAGGCCTGAAAGACAGACATAACAAGTTAACATTATAATGAAGTAATATAAAAACAAACGAGATGTATTCCTTTGAGAACATTACAGTTTCATCCCAATAAATGAGTAGTTTTAATCTCAGTACTATAATCCCAGTAATTGGTATGCATCACTCCATACAACCCAGATTTGGTAGAGGAAGAATTATAAAATAATAGAAAGTGGAATTCACATTTTATCTCCTTTGCCAAGTTGCAACCCTTAAAAAATCTCTTGTTAGGCTGCCAAAAATATCTTCTTCTAACTGGGACTTGGTCAACCTTGCCCACTAGAACTTTTGCCACATTGGTCTTTCTGCTGTGAAAATCTGATTAGGTAAATGTTCAATGGTTCTCAGTTCCCTCTGCCCACAGGAACTCTCTATCTGTGCTCTGCAGAGATCCCTGGGATCTACCATTGTACCAACCTGAGGGTCAGCAGAGAGGCCTGGGTACTTCTGGTGTTTTACTCAGTTTTACATAGAAAGGTTCCTTATAACAGAATATGTGTTGAAAAAAGGATTGTATTACTAAAGAAAATTTGAAAACCACATCTTTAAGATGAAATTTGGATTGCTTGGCGTAGCATACAAGGTTTCTCATGATGTGATCACTGCCTTTTTATTCAGCCCTGAACCATTTCATAAACATCATGGGTGCCTGAGCTCTCTTCTAAGACACAAACTGCACATCATCACCCAAAAGACCTGCGTGTGTCTCTCCATTAGACTGTCTACATGTTATAGGGAAAAGCATTGTTTTATCTTCTATCATGTAGCACAAAATAAATGTTGAAATAAAATGGTTGGTGAAATCAATTTGTTGAATGGATAAATTAATGAGAGGCTGGAGAAGAGAATCAACATACATATATAAAAATATGAAAATGGAGAAAAACAGTAAAGAAGTATTGCCAGATAATCAAATAAAACAAGCTTCTGTATTACTCACTTGGCATTCAAGAGAATGGAGATTGCTTCCATTACAGTCATGACCATATCTGGGGGCTTTGTAAAAACCCTGATTTCTGCTATATCTGCTTTATCTAAGGAATCCAGTGCTTTATTGGCAGCATCAAGAGCAGGCAGTGCTTCTTCAAGGTCTCTCTGAGCATCATCTGCTATTGCTTGAGTTTCTTCAGCTTTCACTTTTGCTGTTGCTTCATCTTCTTGCACAACATTACGAACCTAACCATGGAAACGTGACTGCTTTAAGTGGTCTCATTACACATTGAGCAACCTTAATCTAAAAATCCAAAATCTGAAATGCTCCAAAATTGGAAACTTTTTGAGCACCAATATGATGCCAAAAGTGGAAAATTGCACAACTGACCTCATATGACAGACCACAAGCAAAATGTAGGCACACTAAAAAATTATATAAAATTATCTTGGGGTTATATGTATAAGGTATATATAAAACAGGTGAATTTTGTGATTAGACTTGAGTCCCATTCCCATGATATCTCATTATGTATATGTAAATATTCCAAAATCTGGAAAAATCCAAAATCCAAACTGTTTCTGGCCCCAAATATTTTGGATAAGGGATATCCAATCTGCATTTAAATTCTAATATTTTATTTTTTGTTTGTTTATTTTGCTTCTGTGAAATGAACTCAGGAGTGCTTTACCCCTGAGCCACATCCCTAGATCTTTATATTGTTTTTCCTAGTTTTGAGACACGGTCTACCTAAGTTGCCCAGCTGTCTTTAAACTTGTGATCCTTCTGCCTTGGCTTCCTGAGTCACTGGAATTGCAGTAATGTGCCATCAAGTCCTGCTGAATTTCAATGCTTTAAAACAAAGTCAGAAATAAGGAGCTGTATCTATCTTTTGGATTAGATTAATGATGAAAAGGAATTAGCTAGATTACATTTGAAGCTCTTCTGTGTTCACCATATACCATGTGGACAGCATTAAAGGGATAAAATTATAACAAGCAGTTTCTTCTAGGAGAGCTGCTTTATGTGAAGGTGATATTTTTCTCAGAACCCTCTCTGTCCCACTCATTGAACTACACCAATTCCTAGGGACAGAACCAGGCTGATTTGGTAGAGACTGTTTACCCCTTAAAAACATTGCTAAATTGCTAGAAAAATAATATTGCCAAAACTACTTATTTTAATGACATGATTAATGATACCTAATTATTTGAATGACATATAATAAAATAATCTGATCATGGATCACTCTGTATAAATGATTACTTTTTGACCAAAGACTTCTCACCTACACCATCAGGTAATATGTCGTACCTGGTCAGCACTTTCTTGATCCATTACTAACTTTTCCATCAGGGTTTCAACATCTTGTGATTTTTTTAAAAGCACAGGTTCTAGAGCTGAAAGTTCTAATTTCATATTATCTACTAGGATGTTTGTTTGTAGTAGCTTGGTGAGACCATTCTTCACCCGCTCTCGTGCCTAAATGACAACAAAATTTTCTGTTATAATAAGCATTATAAACTATAGGTTTACTGGCCTCTATTACTCATAAATTAAGAATTTTACATCTATAGAATTAGTACATCAGTTCGTAGTATTTCAAGTTGTGGAAATTTTTGCAATCTGGAAAGTCTTTAGGTAATAGAACTCTAGAAAATGGCCATGCCACTCACCACAACATGTGTGGATACATGCCCAGGGGCACACCACACTGCAGGATCTTCATCCCCCAGAGTAGCATGTTGAGTAAGTGAGGTGAAGGTTCAGAGGGATCCCTAGAGACCTGGGAGCCTGTTTATGCAGGGCGGATCAGCAGGGCTGAGACCCCAGGGAGACAAGGTCCTGGACACCTAGCTCTGGTTTCTGTATCTGAATCTTACCCCCCAGGGGTGAAAACTTTTGATTTGTATCAAAAGGATTATATGTGGTAGAGGAGACACCTGGGAGGAACATTTTTTGAAGATGAGTCAGAAAGATTGATTCAAATAGGCAGTTTTCAAAAATATCTGTCACATTATTTTACAAGGACATGAATTTTATGAGGTAAAAATAATTTGAAAAACATTTTAATAAGCTAATGGGAAATGCTTTCATTTTTACTGTGTTTAAACATTAAATATTTTAGGTCATGTTAATGGTCAGATGGTGATGATAATGGCAGACACTATTTTTTGAGTACCTCATGTATCTTTGATCACATCTAAGTACTTCATGAACAATGTTTTATTTAAATTCCAGAGCAATCCAAGAGGGAACTTTGATATTTTAAAACTTATTTCCTATTAAACCTTAAAGCAATTATATAACATGCTCAAGGTTGCCCTGCAACAGCACCCTAGTTGCATGCAGTTTAGCAGACACTAAAGTTTTTGGCACATGTTAGACCATCAAAACCTTATCTTTATTGTTTCACACAAAGTTTAAATATTGCAGAGATGACCAGATCTCTGCTTAACTTTGATGCTGTTACTATGTCCCTGTCATTTTACTGAGTCAAGGATACTTATGTAAATGATAGAAGGAAAATATACATATCCAGGAAGAGGGAGCCTTTGAATTGAGAGCACAGGACCCTTTTTGGGTCATATTTCAGATTGTCAAGGTCACAGGACCAGACGAAAAGAGTTCTGGAATTAAGGACAGGGACACAGATCTTCCACTTACTCCCAAAAGTTTTCAGCTCAAGCAAGAAAGCAAAAAATTAAAGGATTGAAACATACTGAAATTAACTGCTTCTTTTTCTCAGTCAGCATAGTCAGGTAGAGATTGATGAGCTCCAGGTAGGAGGTGGGCGTTGTGTAGTACCGTCGGCGGAGCTCAGTGTAATAGCGGTCCGCTGTTTGGGAGACACTCAAGTGAACATTCACACACATGAGGGAAAGCTTTTCTTTCAGTTCATCATTTCCGGTGTCAACAGTTGAGAAAAATGTCTTTGACACAGAAAGAAGTGCTTCTCTGGGCCACTGTAAATGAAGAAGCAATCTGGAAAATCTATTGGTCATTTCAACCACATGCAGAGTAACAAGAAAGAAAACTATTTCTCTGGAACCTTTCCTTGCTATGTCTCTCCTTTCACCAAGTTATCTCTTAAACCTGTTTCTAGTGCTTAATGATCTGAATGGCTCTCTTAGTTCATTAGAGAGGCCCCAGTCTGCATTTGCTGACCAGTGTGTCCCTAGGACAATGTCAGTTATAACAGATATTTCTTTTTTTTGGAACCAGGGATTGAACTCAGGGGCACTCGGCCACTGAGCCACATCCCCAGCCCTATTTTGTATTTTGTTTAGAGACAGGGTCTCACTGAGTTGCTTAGGGCCTCACTAAGTTGCTGAGGCTGGCTTTGAATTCACGATCCTCCTGCCTCAGTCTCCCAAGTGCTGGGATTACAGGCGTGTGCCACTGCGCCCGGCATAACAGATATTTCTTGATTGAATGTTTTTAGAATTCCATGAACAGAATCATCTGTTATGAGGACCTCATGTTCTCACTCTATTTACTACACAGTTGTGATGTCAGGCCCATCATTGTAGTCACAGTCCTGCACACATCTCAGCTCCTTTGCTCTTTTCTTATTTCTCGGACCTTAGTAAAATGCAACTCTCCGTTATTCCATGCCTGCAACTGAGCAGCTGTCACTGGCTACAGAAAAAAACAAAACAAAACAAAACAAAAGCAACCACCACCACCGCCAAAAATATAGTCATGTTGATGGGCTTCACTTCAAATTTACAACTAATGCAACCCAAAATTTCTTTTACATTTTCTAATACTTTGGTTTTGTACTCTCCTAAGTGAGCATTTCGAATCCTACTCAACTTTTAGACTGCTCAGACTTCCTTTTTCTTCTTTATCCTCAGCTGATGATTTTGTTTTCCCTCATCACACACACAAGGGGAGGGGCGAGAAACAATGTAAACAAATCCAATGAGCTCTTACTCTGTGTCTTCCTGCCACCTGGGTCTGCATCCCCTGCCCTGTTACTCAGGGCAGAGTTCATGCTTTCTGCCCATCAGTCTCTTAATTGACGACTCAGTTATTTATTAAAGGACATTAGTTCCACACACTTAACATTGTATACTATATCATCAATGTATTTCTGTTTTTCTAGAACATTTTCATCTTCATCACACACACATGCTGGTTATATTTCTCAGTAAAAAACACTTCATTCTTGACCTCACAAATCTCTCTCACCCTCATTTCTCTGCTTTCATTTTGACAAAACTTCTTGAAGTTGTTGCCTATTATCACTGTCTCTGATTCCTCTTCCCTCTTCTCTCTTGAACCCTCTCCCCCACCATCCAATGACACAGGTCTTGTCAAGATTACTGATAATTTCTGTACTGCTAAATTTAAGATATCATCTTTCTTCATATGTTCTGTTTTGTCTTTGTTCTGATTGTCATTGTCATCCCTTGTATGAATAACTTCCTAGTAGCTTTTAAAGTTAATTCAAGTACTTTGAGTTATTCTCAATGCATTACTCCTTTAAGATCTCTTCTCAAAGAGCTATCCAAGGGTGTTACCAACCTGGACAAACCAGTCAATTGTGCAGCAGTTCACAAGGGATGGGAACATCCGACATCGGGACCGAAAGGCCTCTCCAACTGGGCTCATGCAGAGAACAATGTGCAGTTTTTGACGGACTCTGCTGATAAAGTACTGAAATACCTGACAAAAGCAACAATATTTTTCAATTTAAAATAAGGATGAAACAAAAATGAAAATAAGTGTTGGCTAATGCATCTGAGGCTAATGCATTATTAAATTTAAATGCTAGCACAGTAGATATGTGAATTACTGTGTTGAACATCCATTCCAACCCCTCTCTTGGTCAGAAAGATTAAAAATGACATTTTTAATGGACTTCAGTGGACTTCATTTCAACTACGGTTCTGGCGATGATTTAGGTTCTCCTCATGCGTCTATTTGAGGAGAAAGATATGAAAAAGAATAGCCAAAAAGTGGAAGAAGATAGAAAGGAAAAGACTGGGGTAGATGAATGAAATCACAATGTTAGAGAAATGGAGATGGATGGCAGGTACATTGTTCCTGAGTGAGAGAAAACACTTTTCTGTTTCAAGTGTGCATAACATTCTGATAAGGAAGGAGATCAAAAGTACCAGAACATGCCCACCAGCCCTCTCAGGAAGGACACTGGAGGTGTGAGAAATAAACTTGTGCTTAAAGAAGAACAGGGGAAACTGTCCAGTTTGAATAAGTCTATGACCTCCGTAGGGCAGGAGAGTTTTTGCTTTCTGATTCCATCACTTTTCTAGAAGGCTGATGAACCAACAATTTAGACATAGAAAATAAAATGCAGAATTACAAAGAAAGCTAATTATACTGAAGAAATTCCATTCATGGATCCCTCAAGGGGTCTTGGGGATTGTTAAAAGGTTACGACAACATTTTCTTTAGAAAGCCATGTAATTATTCTGGCATGTCCTACTTCATCTCTGTTCCCCTCAGAAATTCCAACTTCTTTTGCTTTTGGCCTGGTGGCTGCTAACACGTACTCCAGTTCATCCTTTTCAAATAAATTAGGAACTTCACCCGAATTCAGAATGTTATTTATATCTTCTAGGAATTCCTCCACTACAATCTGTAGAAGAAAGCAAATGAGTATTATAATTCATTTTGCAGTTACTACATGTAAATTATAAAGCAAACATTCATACTAAAATTCACATGTTAATTTTATCTTTAAGAGATGATTATAAACTTAGAATCCTAAAGTTGTAACAAGTATATTCTAATCCTAAAATTCTAACAACTATATCGATTCCGTTTCCTTATTGTTTTGTTTCTTTTTTAAAAAATGTTTTTAGTTGTAGATGGACACAATACCTTTGTTTATTTAGTTGTTTTTTTAAATGTGGTGCTGGGGATCAAACCCAGTGCCTACCAAGTGCTAGGCAAGTGCTCTACCACTGAACTACAAACCCAGCACCATTGTTTGTTTCTTAAAAAGCATTTATAGGGACTGAGGTTGTGGTTCAGTGGTAGAGCACTTGCCCAGCATGTGTGAGGCACTGGGTTCAATTCTCAGCGCCACACATAAATAAATGAATAAAATAAAGTTCTATCCACATTAAGAACATTTTTTTAAAAAGCATTTATATATTACCTAATTGAAGTTAAACTCTATTTTTAACATCCTGTTTCTCTCAATTTCTTCTCACATGTATACTTTTGCATATGTACATATATATACACACATGTGATTTAGTTATAGCTATAGCTATATAGCTATGTCTACTCTTCATTAGGGTAGAACATTTGAGATTGGAGCTTTCAACAACTTTTTGTTTAGAGTTGAGCAAGATAATATGACCTTATCTTTGGAGCTTTAAGACTTAGAATCTTTTTTATATAACTTCCTTGATTATTTAAAAGCAATACTAAAAATTCTATAAGAAATATTTTCATTTTAGAATAATTAGAAATGTAAATAAGCAAAATTAAGAAAAATAAAATCACTCATAATCTCATGACCCAGACATATTCTAGTCAGACACATGATATATCTGTTTAGAAATTTATTAAACCGAAGAACCTATATGGTAGATGTTATGTACACATATGGTGACATAACAATACATTATAAATATTTTCACATTAATGTGTACATTTCTACAATACCACTTTTATTTTCTGTTTTGTGGTGCTAGAGATTGAACCCAGGGCCTCACACATGTCAAGCAAGTGTTCTACCAATGAACATTCCCGGGCTAACAAATTCAAAATTTTTCATGTTGCTCAATTATGTGATTATACCTGAATTTACTTATATGACTTTCTCTCTCACTGTACATTGTAATAAATATATTACAATAGATATTCTTATATATGCAACTTTGTATAAGCTGTGATTACATGTGAAAGTAATATAAAGTTTTTATCTACATATTACCAAATACCTCCTAGAAGGGTTTTGCTTATTTGTAATCTCTCAGTGAGAGGCAATTAGACTTGCTTTCCCCACACCTTTGCCAGCACAGCATATTATAATTTTTAACTTTTTCCAGTTTGCAAGGCCAAACCACGAGTTTATTTATTTATCTATTTTTGTGTTGTTGGGGATCCAATCTAGGGCCATTAGTATGCTAAGCCCATGCCATTCCATTTTTATTTGTTTATATTTCTTTAGTTATTGGTTGGGCTGAATATTTGTTTTCAGGAACTTTTAATTTATAGTCTATTACATTTTTATATTTCTTCTATCGGTGTGTTTGCCTTTCCCTTTTTTATTTGTAATAAATATTTTTATAGTAAGATATAAACTCCTTCCATGTCATAGATGGTGAAAATATTTTCCCTATTTTGTGTTTACACTCAATCCTTGTTACAGTGTTTTAAAAATAACAAAGAAATTAAAAATATTTATGTGTTAAATCTATCACATTTTCTAGGAGGTTTATTTCCCCCAAAATTAAAATACCCAAGTGTAGCCTTTTCTATAGAATTTAAGATCAATTAGGTTGGCTATTTTAGATATAAATGTAATCTTATTTTAACTTTAGAGTTAATCTGGCCCAAAACAGCCCCTGTTTTCTATTTTTCTTGGGCAATGCATATTTTTCTAACTGATTTTACTTAGGGAATTATTTTCTTACATGTACTGCAAAAGAAAGAATTTACTACCTTTTGCTATCTTTGTCCTTTCCATTGAAGAACAGTTAAAATTTTCTCTCAGCCCCACTATTATGTATAACTGTAATGTACTAATAAAACACATAAAAAAACACAAGTTCCTCTTCAACACACACTTCGATCACAAATTTTAACTCTTTGATCACAATTACTTAGAATCTACAGGAGGATACTTGGTAAGATAAATAAAAATATATTATAAAACCTTTTATATAGTACAGGGAATCTGCTTTCAGAGATAATAATCCTCTGAACTTCATCTTACAAACTGTTCAAAGCACATGTTGCATTGTAACACTCATCCACTTCCTGTTCTTACAAGTGGGCTCTTTAAATATGTACCTGGGTGTCCGTGAAAAGGAAAACCATATTTTTATCCTCTACACCAGCCATTTTGTACAACTTCCTCAGGTCTTCATGAAAAGTTTCATAATTATATCCACGACTAAGTTCGATCTGCAAACATTTGTAACCACATATATGAGCTGCAAGTCTAGTAAGAGACTGCTTTCCTGTGCCTCCTACTCCCACGAGCAGGGCATTGCCTCTTTCCTGACGGATCATCCGGGCAATCCTGCAGAAAGTAAAGTAGAGAAAGATTGATTTCAAGATCACAGACATGGCTTCTGCTCAGAAGGCCTCCCCAGCGAGGAATGCTGGTGGCCATTAGAGCAGGATGCTACAAGGAAAGAGTAGGCTACTCTGAGGCTCACAGTTGGGTGAACTGTACTGTGGGGCCTTTCCCTTTTCCCATATGTCTGCCATTCCCTACAGGCTGGTGGCTCTCTTCTGTAGACCCATGGATTTAAAATGAAGTAAAATTTCTTCTCCCTTTGTCAAAGTGTAAAGGATTTTGTCAGGGATCCTGATGGATGTAGGCAGCAACTTAGGTGAACCATCAGTAAGCCCGGTTCTACATTTAAAATGATGAGCAAGCATAAAAATCACTGGACCTATGAAAAGAGTTCTGAAAGAGAAATCAATGGGAACAATTACTGCAAGATCCCAACAAAAGTTTAGAAATTCATGTTAAGAATTCCAAAAAGCATCGCAATCATGACCTTATTATCCTAAGCACTTAAAAGAAGTAAATAAAATATGGATTTAGGGAAAATTGGAGAGATAGCAAATCTAACCTCTAAAATGAAGACTCCAGTGGAAGATACACAGGACAGGTACCACGGGAAAGAGAATATGTTGGATATGGAAAATGAAAAAAACCCCAAACAGTGAGGCCTGAGAAAAGGGAATGAAAAAGAAAGCCATATACTGATAGCTTTCTTAATGCCTTCTTTACCAGTGACAGCACAATCCCTAGAAAGGAAGCCAAAGCATTAATTCTTCCCCAAATAAATACTTTCCCAGTGACAGTACAATGGGACCCTGAAGGGAAAGAGATAAACACTGAACGTTGACCCCAGATCCTCCATTCTTTTCCAGGTAAAAATATTGCCCAGTAAAAACAAATTTTCAAATTCTCACAAACCTATTTCCTGAGTGCCCAAACTGAGATGCTCACTAGACCACCCCTCAAAGTAACATATAAACCCAGTCCCTTTCTTTGTTCAGTGGTTCATTTTCCACCAAGTAAGTGGGTCCACCCACATCATTTCATCCCTGCATCCCCTGTTCTCATGTGAAACTTCATTCCTGAATAAACAGCTGAGATGATTCGTGAAGTTTGTGCCCTGCCTGGTCTTTTTGTGCTAACAGGACAGAACAAGCTCAAGGGATATACTCAGACTTCAGAGACAGAGATAGTGACATCAAAATGATGGGAGGGGAGAATAAAAGACAAAAAGGACAAATTTAGGAGGAAAAATGGGATCCCAGAGGCCACATAATAGAAAGTACAGAAGGAGAGATAAGAGGGAACAGAACTAATGCAATTGTGACTGAAATAATACAAGAGGCTTGAAGTGAGCCCACAAATCCAGTGGAGCAGAGCCACTGAAGGTCAGAAGAGGAAATCAACAGGAGAGGCAAATACTAAATATTTTCTAGGAGATATATAAATATATATTATAGTCAATAAATAAATAATTTATTTTATACAAATATACAATATAAATACATAATATATTTAATACAAATATACAATATAAATTCACATATATAAACACATCATAGAGATCTATATAGTAGATATGAGTGAAATGTTTTGTGAACATCTATAGCAAAAATAACAGATTACCTCCAAAGAAATAAACAATTTTAGGCTGACCTCTGTCATTTATTCTACAAGATGTCATTTTACAAGGTAATAGAGGTAAACATCATATTATGGGGTCAGAGACTAAATCATCTGCAAATCCTTCCTAAAAGATTCCTTGAAGATATATAGAAATATGAATAAAATTAAAAAATACAAGAAAGGGAAAGGGATATCACTATAAAAGTGAGCAGTATGTATGAGAGTCAAGTCTGTATGGTGTAAGTAGATAAAAAAGGAGATGATAATATCAATAAATTCTTAAAAAGAAGAAAAATGTAAAGATAATTTCTTAAAAATTATCATTGTTGAAAACCTCCAATTGGATCAGCAGGAATAAAAATCATGGGAGAAAATGTAAAAGTAAGTTGAAATTTTTCTTTCTTTCTTTCTTTTTTTCTTTCTTTCTTTTTTTTTTTTTTTTTTTTTTTTTTTTTACAAAAAGTCTCCCTCTCTCTCTCTTTTTCTCTCATTTTATTCATGGTGCTGATAATTGGAGAAAACTAGATTCAAATGTTTTGGAATTTTAATAGCTTTGTTAATTTTAAAACTACAAATAACATGGTCACTGTAACCCATGACAGAAGACCATTGCCAACCTTTCCCACAGGTAAGCTCCATCATAAGGGCCTGGATGTTGGTCAGTTCTCTATAAGATGGTGCATAGCATGTGGTAGGTGCTTCATAAATTATCTATACTCAAAAGACCAACTTCTAGAGACTTCAAAAGCTGAGAGATAAAGAACACTGATTAGTTATCATGCACTATCATCCTTGGTGGCAGGGTAAAGGAGCACAAGGAGGACTTATTGAAAAAGTGTTCCTTCAGGGTAAAGCCCAGACTCTTAGCCATTACTTATTTCAGAATCAAGCTTTCAAATGTGTGTCCTCTGTCTTTATAGCCTCTCCTGCTTTTCAGGCAGGTCTGCTCTTTCCGCAGCCAGAACATCTTGATAATATTGCTTTGCCTAGAACAGGGGTCAACAAATTATGGTCTGTAGGTCAAATCCTGCCCTGAACTGTGTATGTTCTATGACTTAAGAGCTAAGAATGATTTTCATATTTTAAAAAAATGACTGGGTGTGGGGAGCAAAAGAAGTGTAACACTTCATGATGTGTGAAAATCATGAAATCCAAACATTGGTATCTATCTATAAATAGAGATTTGTTGAAACATAGCCATGCTCATTCATTATTGTCAGTGACTTCTTAAACATTACAATGGCAGAGTTGAATACTTGTAGCAGGGACTGTATGGCCCAGAGCCTAACATATTTTCTATCTGACCCTTTGCAAAAGACATTTGTTAACTTTCTTCCCATGAATCTTTTGCCAACTCCTTCCCTAGAACACAGAAGATCCACAGGCACCATTTTCATTGCTATATCTCTGTTATGATGCACATCTAAATAGATTATCCATTTGCTAATTTCTCTTCAGCTACCCATGTAAGTATAAGGCTGAGGAATGAAGAGATATAGAATGTTTTTTTCAACATCATACAAGTGTTCTAAGTGGATGGATATTGTAAAAACCTTGCTTGTCATGTTTTTCTTGTTTCATGTACATTATTACTCAGGGTAATTTGATTATTTCTGACTGGGATTATTGGGGACAAATAACATGTCCATCCTGCTTCCCAGGCAATTTACACATAACTGGGTAGAAAACTCTTCCAAGTAAACATCCTCTACTGTAGGCAAATTATATTCTATGTAATACAGCATGCAAGAGACAAATCTAATCAATGGCTTATATTTTTTATTGGCTCTTAGATATTAAATGTCCTCCAAAAGCTCATGTATGAAATAATGCAAGAAAATTTAGAGGTGAAAATGGGTTATGAGAATCTTAACCTAATCAGTGCATTAATCCACTGATAGGGATTAAATGGATGGTGACTGTAGGCTGGGAGGGTATGGCTAGAGAAGTTGGGTGCCTGGGGGTGTGCCTTTGGAGTATATATTCTGTCTTTGTTGAGCAGAACTCTCTTTCTCTCTACTTTCTGATTGTCCATATCCTGAGCTGCTTTCCTCTGCCACATACTTCTGCCATGATGTTTTGCTTACCCTCTGACCCAGAGGAAAGGAGTTGACATCTATGGACTAAGACCTCTGACTTCATGAGCCCACAAATAAATTTTTCCTCCTATATTGTTCTTGCCAAATCTTTTTGGCCACAGCATGAAAAAGATGACAAAAACAGTAATTTTCCTGATTTCCTTCTCAGCAGATTCATTATTGGAGTATAGGAATGAGATTGATTGATGTGTGCTGATCTTGTACCCTGATACTTTACTAAATTTGTTTATCAGCTCTAGAAGTCTCCTGGTGAAGTTTTTTGGGTCCTCTAAATATAGGATCATGTCATAAGCAAGCAGAAATAATTTGACCTCTTTTGTTTTCCTATTTGTATCCCTTTAATTTCCTTATCTTGCCTGATTGCTTTGGTTAGAATTTCAAGGAATATGTTGAATAGGAGTGATGACAGTGGGCATTCTTCTCTTGTTTTTGGAGGAAATGTTTTTTCTCTATTCAGTGTGATGTTGGCTGTGGCTTTGTTATATATAGCCTTTACAGTGTTGAAGTGAATTTCTTCCATCTCCAGTGTCTCCAGTACTTTAAACAGGAATGGGCATTGTACTTTATTAAATACTTTTTCCTGAATCTATTGAGATAATCATGTGATTCTTATCTTTAACTCTATTTATATGATGAATTACATTGAGTGATTTCTGTTTGCTGAACCAACCTTGCATCCCTTGGATGAAACACACTTGATCATGGTATGTTATATTTTTAATGTGTTTTTGTATGCAGTCTGCCAATATTTTATTAAGAATTTTTGCATCTGTGCTCATCAAAGATATTGGTCTGAAGTTTTCTTTCCTTGATGTGCCTTTGTCTGGTTTTGGTATCAGTGTGATATTGGCTTCATAGAATGAGTTTGGGCGAGTTTCCTCCTTTTCTATTTTGAGGAATAATTTGAGGATAGATGGTATTAGTTCTTTAATGGTTTGGTAGAACTCAGCTGAGAAACTGTCTGGTCCTGGGCTTTTCCTTTTCTGGAAAGCTTTTGATGGCTTTTGATGGCTGCTTCAGTTTCATCACTTGATATTGATCTGTTTAAGTTTTATATATTCTCATGGTTCAATTTGGGTAGGAATATGTTTCTAGGAGTTTGTCAATATCTTCAAAATTTTCTAGTTTATTAGAATACATATTTTCAAAATAGTTTCTAATGATACTCTGGGTTTCAGTAGTGTTTACAGTGATATCTCCTTTTCATCTATAATTTGTACATTTGAGTTTTCTGTTTTGGCTAGTTTCACTGAAGGTTTATTAATCTTGTTTATCATTTCAAGAAACCAACTCTGTTTCATTGATCCTTTGTATTTTTTATCCTGAACTTCACTGATTTTAGCTCTGATTTTAATAATTCCCTGTATTCTCCTGATTTTGGTGTTAGTTTGATCTTATTTTCTAGGACCTTGAGGTGTAATGTTAGATTATTTGTTTGGATCTTTCTATTATTTTAAGGTATGATCTCAGTGCTAAAATCTTTCCTCTTAGAACTGCCTTCATACTGTCCCAGAGAACACATAAATGTGTTTTATCATTATTCTGATTTGTTTCTTAGAATTTTTTCCCCTGATCCTTCTGCTATCTGTCATTCAAAAGTGTATTACTTAATCTCCAGGTGTTAGAGTAGTTTCTGTTTTATATGCTGTCCTTGATTTCTAATATCACTCCATTATGATCTGATAGTTTGTAAGGAATTATTTCTGTTTTTTTTCCAATACTGTGTCATGGTATATTTGATTTTTAATACTGAGAAGATTTGTTTTACATATGTAGATACACCATTATTTGGGGCATAAATAATTAAAATCATTATATCTTATTGTTGAATGATTCCATTAACCAGTATGAAGTGACCTTTTTGTGTCTTTTGATTAATTTTGACTTGAATTCCATTTGTCTGATATGAGAATAGCTTTGTCTGATAAGAGAATAGCTACCTGTTTATGGCTACCATTTGCAGTCTATATTTTTTCTCATCCTTTCCACCTTCAGCCTTTGGATGTCTTTGTCTGTAAGGTGAATCTCTTGCAAACAACATATTGTTTTAAAAATCCAATTTAATAAAGAGATCTATTCTACCAACCTAGCACTGTGGTGACAACCTTTGGAAGTATGTATTAGGTTGAAATGACTTGGTATATTTATATTTTGAAATGACAGGTACTGAAGTAAAAGTTTTTCCCTGAGTTGGGGAGACTTTTATCCAAGTTACCCTAGGCCAAAACACAAAAACCAAAAATGTCACCAGCAAATGGAAGATGCTAAAATACTAAATATTTAATAATTACTTAATAACTAATGTTCATAATGAAGCCCTTTCCTCTGCTAATCAACAATAGATGTTCAAAACTTCTTGATTTTTAACTACTCATCTCTAGAAAAAAAACAGCAACATGTCTGTGGTGTTTGGATATCTGAAAATCAAATCTCCACCGTTCTACAGATGGTTTTTAAATTTCTCCTTTTAATGTTTTAAAAACTGCTTGGTAATTTTCTTTCACAAAAGTAAGAAAGATGATAGTAAATATAATGAAGCTGTATTTGCCTATCATCTGTTGTATTCTCTGGGAAGCCTCTCAGACTAGAGTGCTCCTGCTGCTGTTATTATTATTATTATTATTATTATTATTATTATTTGCAGACTTTGCCTCCCTGAGTATGGGAATAAAAGTTGTTAGGGGATAATGTATGGGTATCCTGACAACCCAAAGACAATCAAATACATATCACAATGTAAACTGTGACAAATATAAATTCTTGAATAAGATTTAATTGAAGTGCAGAAAATGTAGGATAGGTGGAATATTTATGTGTTATGTGAAAAAATTCTGGGGACTGAATCATCAGTCTTAATAAGGAACTACACTAAAATGTAGTTGAAATGGAAAAAAAAACCCAAAGCCATTAAAATTTTTCTACAATAGTAGATCATGGAAAACCCTATTCTCACTGATATTTTGAATTGTTTATTGTACAGAATATGATATTAAATATGAGTACCACCTTTTAAGTGGAACATCAAAAAATTATAAAATACTCAATATGTTGTTGAAGGTTAGACATACTCTCTAATGAGCAATAGGAAAGACCTAGGATAATTTTGCCTGGAGAAGATAAAACTAAGAGGAACTTAGGAATAATTTTCAAATATTTGATGGGGCTATTATGAAAAATAGTGGGTCCAGTCTATTTTTCACTAGCTAGCAGCCTTAGACAACTTACCTAATAATATTATTGCATTGTCGAAAATTTGTTGCAATAATATTCTGGGTCCTACTTGCTTTTCAAGCCCATCAAAAGATAAAGTCTCTGTTCTCTTCTTGTGAACCTAGGATTGGCCTGTATGACTGCTTTGACTATAAGAGTATGGTAGAATTGATACTATATGACTTCCAAGATTTAAGTCACAAAGGCTATTTGCCTTCACCAGGAACCACAAGATATAATAATAAAATGAAACTGCTAAATGCTGGAGTGGCTAAAAAGACCACTGGATGTTTTCTCTGATATGCAGAAACTAATTCAAAATAAGCAGGGAGGAGATCCAATATGCTCAAATAGAGGAGTGTGTGTTCCTGGCTGCTCTGTGGAGTGAAACAAAGAAAGCAGATAGGCACCTTCTCCACAAGTGAGGTACTGGAAACCTTCAGGGATACTCTAAGTCTACAGGGTAGAAACTCTACTGTCTCAGATCCATACTATTACATGGAAAGACACACAAACAACATGAAAAAGCAAGGGAATAAATCGCTAAGATACTTCAATAACAGAATCCATTGATACCATAATGGAAGAAATGTCAGAGGAATTTAGAATGTACATATTAAACTGATCTGCAAAGTAAAGGATGATGCAAGAGAGCAAATACAGGTAGCAAAAGATCACTTCAATAAAGAGAAAGAGATTCTGAAATAAAACCAATCAAATCCTTGAAATGAAGGAAACATTAAAACAAATTAAAAATTCAATAGAAAGCATCACCACAGACTAGACCATTTGGAAGACTGAACCTCAGGCAACAGGGAAGACAAAATAAATAATCTCGAAAATAGAGTTGACTATGGAGAGAAGATACTAAGAAACCATGAACAGAACCTTCCAAAAAATGTGGAATAACATGAAAAGATCAAATTTAAGATTTATTGGAATAGATGAAGGTACAGAGATACAAATTGAAGGAATGCACAATCCTTTCAATGAAATAATATTCAAAAATTTCCCAAACCTCAAGAATGAAATGGAAAATCAAATACAAGAGGCTTACAGGACCCCAAATGTGCAAAATTACAACAGACCCACACCAAGGCACATTCTAATGCAAATGCCTTGCATACAGAATAAGGATAAAATTTTAAAGGCTGTGAGAGAAAAATATCAGATTACATATGGGGGAAACCAATTCAGATCTCAACTGATTTCCCAACCCAGACCCTCAAAGCTAGGAGGTCCAGGAATAACATAGACCAAGCTCTGAAAGAAAATGAATGCCAACCAAGAATCCTATATCCAGCAAAATTAAGCTTCAGATTTGAAGATGAAATAAAAACCTTCCATGATAAACAAAACTTAAAAGAATTCACCACCAGAAAGCATGCACTTCAGAATATTCTCAACAAAATATTCCATGAACATGAAGTGAAAAAAACAAAGAAAACCAGTGAAGGGAGGGACTACACTAAAGGAATAGTCAATCAAAGGAGAAACTAATTCAAATTAAAAACTAGAAATAAACCAGAAGGACTGGGAACACAAATAAGATCTCAATAATAAACCATTAGTGGCCTAAACTCATCAAGCAAAAGACATAGGCTGGCAGATTGGATTTAAAAACAAGACTGGACAAGATGCTGTCTCCAAGAGACTCACCTCCTAGGCAAAGACATCCATAGACTGAAGGTGAAAGGATGGGAAAAAACATGTCATTCACATGGAATGTGTAAACAAGCAGGGGTTTTTAGCCTCTAAAATAGACCAAGTTATGTAAGCTACATAATTGTAATTATATAATTGCAATATTACTTTAATACATTTTTAGCATCCATAGGGTTGTTCTGATAGCTCCCTTTTCCACTGATTTTTCTTACTTTTTTTCTTGGTTAGATTTCCTAGATTTTTATCAACTTTTAGCTGTATTTCTTTTCTATTTCACATATTTCTGCTCCTACTTTTTCCCTTCCTACTACCTAATTTGAAAATAATTTGATTGTTAATCTAGCTTCTTTCTGATACAAATACTTGTATGCAACTGAGTGTGCAACTGAGTACTATTTTGTCCCAGAGATTCTGATATTTTAAGCTTTTATTATCACTTAGCTCAAAGCACTTTTTATTTACTTTTCTTGTGCTTTCTTCTTTTATCTGTGAGATATTTACAAGCGTGCCATTTAATTTTTAAGTAATTGAGACATGGGGGTTGGGTTGTATATATCTTCAGGGGATTAATTTCTAATGTAATTAGACAGTATGATTTCAAATTTTTAAAATTTCTCAAAGCTTATTTTATGAGAGAATATAGTCTATCCTTATTAATTTTCTACTTGTCATTTCTGTGTATAGTTCTCTATAAATAACAAATAGGTCAAGGTGGCTGATAATATTGTTAAACCTTCTATGTCATTACTCCTTCCAGCAAAGTGAGGGGACTTAAAACCTCCAAATACGATTGTGGATTTTTCTTTCTAGTTTTACTAATTTTTACTTCATGTATTTAGAAATTTTGTTATTAGGTACATACACATTTAGGATTTTTCTACTTTCTTGAAGATGTTACCTGATTATAATTATGAAATGTTCCCCTTTATCTCTGAAAATACTTTTCCTTGAAATTTATTTATATTATAGCTCTACTTCAGATTTCTCATTCTTATTTTCCCCTTCTTTTGCTTTTAACCTATTGCGAAATTGATATTCAAAGTGTGACATATGTATAGAGTATATATTGTTTGCTTTTTACATATGTTGAACATTTATGCCTTTTAATTATAATATCTAGCTCATTTGTATTTAAATCAATTATTGATATTGTTGAAAAAAAGAATACCTGACATGCAGATCAGTGGAAAATTGGATAAATGATAGGTCTGATGATGTAATATTTTGGAAAACAGGTTGAATAATCCTGTTGTCAGGCTCAGAGAGCCTGGAATGCTTTTGTTGCAATTATTCATTCTTTCATTTATCATATGGTACACAGCAACAGATTAATTTTATTGTTTGTTAACACTTCTTATTTCACAAATAAAAAATAATATGTACATATATATGCATATATATTGTACCATAATATAATGATATAATATAATACCATTATAGGCAATCTCCTAGGTATCCCATTATGGTTTTAATGTGAAATTCTCTAACAACAAATAATGCTGGGTATTTTTTCATATGCTTTGATTATCTTCTTCAATGAAATACCTGTTTGAGTTAATTTTTAATTGCATTGTTTGCTGATGGTTGAGTTTTCCAGTCTTTGAATATTTTGTGTATTGAAAAAAATAAATGAATAAATAAAATTTAAAAAATAAGGGGAGAGAGGATAAAAAAAGAAAAGAAGAAAGATCAGAGTAGTAGACAAAGGAGAATAATGAAAGGAAGAGAGGAGGGATGGGATAGGGAAAACTAGTAGATATATCTGATCTAACTTTCCTATGTACATATGTGAGTATACCACAGGAAATCTTACCATCATGTTCATCCACAAGACACTAATTAAAAAAAAAACAACAATAAGTAAAAAGCAGAAAGATCAGTAAAGTGGAGGGAAGGGAAAAGGGGATGGGAGGAAAGAAGGGGAAGGTAAAATACTGGGGACTGAATTAGAACAAATTATATTCCATGCTTTTATAATTATGAAAAAATGAATTCTATTGTTGTGTATAACTAAAATGAACCAGTTAAAAAAGACCACTGGAATATTCTCTGAGTCTTATTTGCAAAGAGATTATGATAACAAGCTAAGAGAGGTGTTTTGAAAGTTAAATGAGATGCGCCATATCATGGCTTTATATATACACTGAATACCATTATTATTATTGTTCCATAGGATGGAATTGATACCAAAAGTCACAGGAAGTAGATGTTGGCTTGTACTGGAAGGGTCATTTTTTTTTAGGATATAATAAAATGATATTTATTATATAGATTCACATAGTAACTTTCAGAACAGGTAAGCTCTCTTTGGAATTCAAAAATTACATGGAACATATAATTTGTAGTACACAACAATTTACTATTTGTGAAAAAACTGACTTGATTTCAACTGTAAGGTTTACATTATACAGAATTAATTATAGAGTTGGTGGTTGTTGCTACATTGCTGATGTTAATAAATGCAGATAATGCAGAATAATAAAATTCAACTTGGTGGCAGGCATCAGCAACATTTTTTGTAAAGATCTCAATGTGTGTGATGTCTCAAAGTAAATAAAGTAGATCTCTTTAAATCTGCAAGAGAGAATTTTAAAGAGATAGCTAGTTATTCAGGCTTAGCTATGGCTGTGGGGTTAAAATCATGATGCCCCCTATCCAAAGGATATCACTGACTCTTTTATTATCTCAGAATTGTAAATTCAGCATTTTGTTTCATTTAAAAGACAAACATGGGTGTCCCTAAGCTATATGAAGTTTAAAGTTAATGCCATGATATTAAATAGGATTCAGGGCTTTCCAATTCCCTTTCCCTCATGTGTCATTTTGATCAAACTACATCTAAGTTTGAACCTGGGCACAAGTGTATCCTGGAAGGGTCATTTTTAAGATCAAGAATTGTCCAACCTACGATCAGAGTTGAATTTGTTTTGCATTAATTTTGAATCCCCTTTTAGTTTAGGCATGCATGTAATTAGCTTTGTTACTTTGTACATATGCCTGTAAACCAACTCAGGTCCTTTTTGTAACAACACAGAACATATAAAAACCAAAAATAATATATTAATATAGAGCAAAAATAACCACCTCTGGAATTACACAGAAATTTCATGGAATATTTATTCAAAATATCTTCTAAATTATATTGAAAATTGCTAAAAGACTAGTATTAGTATGCCTAGCAATTTAAGGAGTTTTATACAAATTAATTTTTATGTTTTTAATGCAAAAGAAATAAAATCAATGCATAATTTGGAACCCGATAGTACTATACCTTGAAACATGTTCTATGGCATCCTGGAAAAACACCAACTTTACATCTTTGGGGTTTATAAGGTTATAATCATCAAGATAATCCTGTAGAACATTTGCAATTTTATCCATATCAGGCATATCATCATAAATCCGATCAGATTTATCTGCTCCAAACTATAAGGTGATTGATGGGAGAAAAATCAAATTCGATCAGTTCTGATATATAAGTGTATAAGACATGCATAATATGGGAAATCCATTCCATTTAACTTCTTCAAGTGGCACATTGCAATTTCAATCATCTTTGCAATGAAATTAACAAAGACACTTAGAAAAGGACTTTTATTTCTCATACAATCCCACACCCTGGTTCCATACTTTTGCTTTTAGGCTACTGACATTAGGAAAGCTAACTGGTTTAAATTCAAGGCAGATTGCTATTTGTTATGAACAATCATGCTGGAACTACATGTAGTTTTTACACAGCAGTCATCTGGGGTTATGCAAATGGTTGAGAATAAAAAATCAGATATAAATACAGGGAACTGAGTCTCTCTTTGAAACTGTTGAGGATGTCTTTTCTCTGCTGTAGCAACTTCCCTGGGGACACTTTTGATTTGACTAACATATATCTAGGCAATGCAAGAAAAGCCCCGCTCTTCTTTTTCCAATGCTTTGTTCCCCCATTTGATAATATTATCACTAGAAACACATAGGAAATATAATCTTTGAAAACAAACCTTCAATTTTATTTTTAATGGCAAATTTAAATAGATAAATTTCACACAAATAAATTGTATTTTTTTAATCTGTCAGATGATAACACTCCTGACAGATATCTAGAGGGGTATTCAGAGTGATGAGGTCATATACACATAATATAAAGAGCTTGTTCATTGTTGAACCATTATTAATTGAAGCATGCTATGTGTCTAGCTCTGCATAGGAATCTGGGAACTTAGGGAACAGTGACCTTTGGAGAGACACTGGGAATGTGTGGAGAGACACCTGATCAAGAGTCAACTTGGTAAAACAAAATGGCTGTCTGTCAAGGAAGATGGGGTGGTTAGATGGAAGATATATTCTAGGAAGGTCCAGTGGGTAAAATCAGGCCCTTAAGAAGCTTATAAGGAAATACAAAGGAAGTTAAATATAAGGGAAATTTTGCTACTAAACAGAGCGACCCTGAAATAATAGGGCAATTCTGTTAACTAATCTACTTTCCATCACTGAAAGCAGTTAAGTAGGACTGAACAGCTTCACAGAATTCAATAGGGATTCCAGTCCTGAGTTGAAACTAAACTTCCCTGCTTCCTTCCACTTCAAATTATCTAATGACTCTCTGATTCAAACTACTAACAAAAGAACATAACTAGATTGAGTGTCAGAAAACTTTTTTTTAAAAGGGCCACAGGTCTTCTGGTTTCTACTACACTCTTCACACAATGTGCAAAAGGATTCATATAAATGGCACACAAACAAGCAGCTATGGATGTGTTCTGATACAACTTTATTTATAGAAACATGTAGCAGATTGTTTTGACCTATGGGGGCCATAATTTGCCCACACCTAGCCTCGATATTTAATCTTCACAGATGTAAAGTTCTTATAGAATAAGAATCTGAATTGAAAAATAGTGAATGCTTTATAACCTTCAAATGTGTTAAGACAATATAATATACTTGCCTTAATGAAATCTCCAAATATGATGGGCTTCTTTAAAAAATACTCCAGGTCTATTGCAATGCCAAAATGTTTGTCTGTTAAAAAGCAAAAACAATTTTAATATAATGTTGTTTGAATGTAGTATTTTAATAAGATATATAAAATAATCAGCTATTACTAAATTAAAAACCTTAATTAGTGTGAATATCAACATCATTCCACTTTTCAGATTTAAGATTATTTAATAACTTTTAAAATAACTTTAATTTTTACTAAATAATAAATATTGGATACTTAATAAATAAGAAGTACTTTAGAATTATCCTGGTATCTTATCAGACAAAATACTATTTCTTTTACTTTTCTTTCTGTACTTTGAAGTCTATACCTGTTCCTGAAGTGTATAGCCCTTCCTGAATTTCAATAGTTATTTCAGAATATTTTTACATATTTGAGCTATCAAGTAAAATAACTTTTACTCATGAATGAATACTTAAAATTGATAAACCCATTTTAATTTTCTTTTATAAAAATCATATTGCTTTTCTGCTAAAAAAAGGAATAGCTAAATATTTATATTTACTGGCCATTTCTGTTAAAATAACGTAGAAGTAGTGTTTATCTTCATTATTAATCAAACGATCATGGAAGACTCTTTGACATTCATGGCAAAAGAGTCTAAATATCTGTATTTCTTCTCTTATTGTTCCTGAGTCACACTGAAGGATACCTGTTTTGTAAGAAAAAAAGAAAGAAAGAAAAATCGACATTTGTGGAATCTCTAGTAATAGTTTAATTATATAGGAAATCCGGAAGTCCAAATTTACCCCAACATTGGCAGAAATGAATATTTCTGTGTATACTCAGTGGGTATACACAGATAATAATGGTGAACTCATTTTTTTTGGAAGCAAAACTGGGACATGTTATTGACAGAAACATTTTTTCCTTGCTTCTCATTTCATTAACTCAACATGTGGGCAGCAAGCAGTATACTACATGAGAAGGGTTACATTTCTTTTTAAAATTTATTTATCGGTTCTTTTGAGTTATACATGAGAGTAGAATTCATTTTGATATATTAATACAAGCATGAAATGCATCTTATTCTAGTTAGAATCCCATTCTTGTGGATGTATGTGATGGTGGGATTCATTGTGTTGTTCTCATAT
Organism: Glaucomys volans; assembly: GCA_020662805.1. NCBI lineage: Eukaryota > Metazoa > Chordata > Mammalia > Rodentia > Sciuridae > Glaucomys > Glaucomys volans. The sequence goes on along the minus strand of JAJEJO010002720.1, from coordinate 326,746 downwards.
ATGTACATAGGAAAATTGTGTCAGATTCATTCCATTGTGTTTCTTTTTCCTATCCCTCCTCCATTCCCTCCATTTCCCATTGTCTAATCTACTGGAAAGCAGAATGGAATTTCCTTAAAAAACTTGGAATGGAACCACCATTTGACCCAGGTATGCCACTTCTTGGTATATATCCAAAGCATTTAAAACCAGTTTACCTCAGTGGCACAGCCACATCAATATTTATAGCAGCAGGATTCACAATGGCTAAGTTATGGAAGCAACCTAGGTGTCCTTCAACAGATGAATGGATAAAGAAATTATGGTATATGTATACAATGGAATATTACTCAGCTATAAAGAAGAATGACTTTATGACATTTGCCAGTAAATGGATGGATCTGGATCTTGAGACTCTCATGCTAAGTGAAATAAGCCAATCCCCCAAAGACAAAGTTATCAAACTTACCAAACCACATTTCCCATGATGTTTATACTGTTTTCAAAACAACAATTCTCTCTCCCCCAGTGTTCAATTCTCATCAAATGCTAATGACTGCTACTCAAATGACTTTGAGTACACTTAATTACAACAAAAGCAGCGATATATAGCAGTGCCTGGAAATGTTGTCTCTGCATGGGGACCCCTCACACAGGGCTCCTCTCACTGTGCAGATGGGGCAGGGACACCATACACCATGTACACAATTGCACCAGAGTGTGTACCACACAATACAGTAAGTCCTGTCCCCACGGCTTTGTAATATAAGGAATTTCTATAGATAATGATTCTCTATTTTAATTGTTTTGCATCTAAAATTTGTGTGTGTTTGACATGTGTATTTCTTGAAGTTCTTAAAGTTTTGACAATTTTCAGTTAATATTTGTAGAAATAAGTGAATTTCTGTGACATTTTTGACGAAGATAAGCAGAAAGATATTAAAAATTGGAAATTCCTGGATACTTTGATATGCCATCACCTGAGATAAAATGGGTCCTAATTTTTTGAAACGTTTACACTGTTTTTAAAATCTGTATTGTTCCAGATCTTATATTGATTTTATTCATTTTTAAAGATTGAATAACCACTTCTTAAAGAAAAAGAATCCTACAGGAAGTATAGTAATTTGTTAACTCAAAAATTCATCAACAAATTTGGTCACAGGATATTCTTTTCTCAGGTTTCTGTGAAAGTAGTGTTATTTTGATCTGCTTTGAAAAAGGCTACATATTTTCTAATATTTATATTGTTGTATCATGGGAATTTCTTTTTTTTTATTTACTTATTGATTCATTGAACACAAATGGAGTACAGCTATTGTTTCACTGGTTGTACTATCATGGGAATTTCAATGCTATTTTCCAAAAGTTTAATTAATGCAACAATTATAATTTTTTTAAACTGAAAAGAATGAATTTCAGGCAATCTTCAATATGAATAGATGGTAACTGCATAAGTTCAATGATTTCCTTTTTTTGACTTTAGGTTGTATAAATTTTTCTTTCAAATGCAATTTTACCAGGAAATGAAAAAATAAATATCATTTAAAAAGGAAAAAAAATAAATAAAATAAAATCTGTATTGTTTTAGTTGTAGATGAACACAATACCTTCATTTATGTGGTGCTGAGTGCCTCACACACACTAGGCAAGCGCTCTACCACTGAGCCACTGACCCAGCCCAAAATGGGTCCTAAATTTTGAAGCTCAGAAGTTATCTTGAAAACAGAAATAGAAAGGCAATGAGGGAGCCAATAAATAAATGACTAGATTAAACAATATCTGAGGAGCAGAAAGTGAGTCTGAAGAAGATCACCAAAGAAACAAAGTCATATTCTAATATTTTCTGAGGACAAAAAATGGACTTGTAAACCCCTGGAAAAAACTGCTAATATAGAGGGTAAGATTTCATTGGACAAGGAAAACAAGTTATGTTATTCTGTGGCAAGGATGGTTTTGGTACGCACCCTTCAAAAGTTATCTGACACAAAGAAGGAGGAAGAAAAATAAAACAGCCACCTGAGTCTCATACAAATGAGAGTTGGAAAGATCAGGAATCTGTGGAGAGAACTGAGCATGCAAGAGGAACAGGGAGGGTGGTCAGGGTTCTTAAAGCCAAGCCTCAGCTTCCACATTGGACCATTGTCTTGTAGTTGATTCTCAGCTTTATTATGCACAAAAGGTAATGAATTAGATTTTGATGAGCTCAAAAAAGGGAACTGGATTTCAGAGTCCAGGTATTGCTTTATATAAAAGTACTTTATAGCTTTCACTTAGTTTACTTAGCAGATATTCAAAACAAACTTACTTAAGTTTATTTAGATCTTTGCTGAGAAAAAATATTAGTGGTAGAGAACACAGGGCATTGGATAGAAAGTGAGTAGACAAAGCAGATCATGGGGCAACTGAGAATTAGTGTCCTTGTGCACAAAATAAAAGGAGGATCTTGATCTGGGAATTGGAAACACATTCTTTAAGTTCTAACTTTCTCTGACACTCATTCATTTCATTCATTCACTTAGTGTCAGGCACAATTCCAGGCCTTGAGATGTAGTGGTAAACTAAGTAAAGGGCTCTCAAGGAGCTGGTATCCCAGTGGGAGAGACAAACTTTAACACATATGCAGATAAATATCTAGGAATAATCTCAGGTAATAGAATAGAATAAAAAGAACACAGAATGGGAAGGTTTTGCTGAGGATGTGACATTCAGGCAAGGAAAGTGAGCCATGTGGATATCTGGGGTAAGAGCATTCCAAGAGCAGTACAGAGGCTCTGGGCAGAACCAGTTTCAGGAGTGGCAAAGAGCTGGCAACCATAAGGAGGAAAGTGGGAGGCAAGCAAGACAGAAAGGAGGCCTTGGTCCGGGTTAATAGAGACTCAGCCACATGGCAGTTCTGGACAAACAGCCTGAGGAGGGTCTAAACAAGGGATACATCTGGCTGCTGTGCAGAAGGCAGAGCTGGGTTCATGGTAGGGAAGATAAGTAGACAGGCTGAGAGCAGATTAGAGAGGAGGCTTTTCCTGTCAGAAATCTTGGTAAGAGGTGTTGGTAGTTTAGGCTGGTATGGAGTAGACAGAAACTTCACTAGAAGACTAGTGGGATATATTTTGGAGGTAAGCCTGTCAGGATTGTTTATGTATTGGGTGGGAGTTATCAAGGCTTGTGGCTAGAACAAATGGAAATCCCTCTGGGACAGGGACACACATGGCCAGGGGTGGAGGGACAAATTAGGAATATAGTTTCAACATGTCAGGTTAAAGAAGCCCACATGGATAGCTAAGAGAAGACACCGAGAAGAGCATTGGATGTGCAAATCAGACATGCAGGGGAGAGGCTGAAGCTGAAGGTAAGCAATTGAGTACCATCTCTGAACAGATGGTATAACACCACAGAATTGACTGACACTAGACTATAAAGTGGACTGAAGACAGAGTCCTGAGGTCCAAACATCTTGAGGAAGAAAAGAGGAGGAACAGCCATCAAAATAGACTAGCAGCAGTAGGCAATGAGAGGAAGCAATACAGGAAAGCATGTACCCTAGAACACTGGGGATGGAGGGGTGAGTTGTGCTAACCCATGGATTTGACTAGATGGTGAGGTGAACTTGGGAAGAGCAGTTTAGTACAGTGGCTGGTATAAAATTTTGATTGCATAAATTACCTTGAGGGAGTAAGTAGAACAGTGAGGAGAAACCATTTTTTAAAGGAGTTTTTCTAAAAGGAACAAATAAATGGGGGGAATGACATCAGGGATAAATGGAATGTAAGGAGAATTAACTTTTTAAGATAAGAAGTATGATAGCAGTTTTTTTGGTGATAGTGTTAGGAATGACCCAAAAGAATAGAAAATTATAAGAGCAAAGTGGAAATTATAAGAGCAAAATACTTGAGTCAGCAGGAGGGGATGAGATTCAGTGTAAGAGGGGGTATTGGCACATGATAGGCATAGGGACACCTCAGCACTGGGAAGGAAGATGCAGGTTATCTGAGAGATTTGGAAGATGAGGCAGTTCTGGTCTGATTGCTTCCTTTTTTTTTTTTCAATGAAAGATCATGAGCTGGGAGTGAGAAATGGGAGGGATGTTGGTGGTTTGAAAAAGCTGTGAAGTGCTCATCCTGGAGTTGGGGTGGAGGGCGACCTGAACAGGGACATGCTATGGGATTCCTAGGTGAGTCACAGACACCTGGGTACATATGATTTTAATAAGAGGGTTGGTGCCAGAGGAAATGAAGGGAGGGTCAGATGAGAGAGTGAGGGTTCAATACACTACCTTGCACACATTTGGATAAATCCCTCAAATTAAAGACATAGTGGGACTTGGCTGGTGTTGGCAGGAGATCAATACTCATTCTGTTATAAATCTCAACGGAAGCTTCTACGATGCTTGATGCAGTCTGTTTTACAGCTTGTGGGAAGTCAGTTAGGAAGCCATTTAAGATGGCCTAGAATCAGAAACATGAGAGGATTATGCTTTTAAAATCTATTATTTATTTTTCAAATAACTCTATATATGATCCTGTTTCCTAATAATAACCAGAAAGCCAAATTCTAACACAAAGATACCTGAATGTCAAAGCTCTTCCATTCATTTCAGAATTTGTTCCAAGAATGGGCTCTTGGGAGCCCAAGAATGGGGTTCTTGACTTCTGTGACTGAGATGCTTGAGCAAAAAGATTGATAAAAATCTTTTTGAATTTACCATGACCCTACTCTCAGGTAATTTAGACTTCTGCTCACTGTGAGTCCAGAGGGTCTTCACAGAGGAAATAAACTCATCTGGAAATGAACTGAAGTCTTCGCTCTCATTTTTATGGGTGAATGACCAGCAAGCCATTAGATTTCATTTTCATGTGTATTTAAAGTGATTGTATCAACTCCCCTGCCTCTCATCCTCACCTCAATAAGTGGCCTTGCCCTCCTTCACTCAGATCAGGAGCTTGGAAGTCCATTTTGACACTTTCCAGATTCTGCTATCCACAATCTTGAATACATTTCTTGAATCTGTCTGTATCCTTCAGTTTTGCATAACTCCACCCCATTGTACCTTCCACTCTTCCATCTGGACCCCCTCCCTCCTCCTTTCACTCACTGGCCTCTTCACTTCTATGTTCCTCTCCCTTTAATGCTACAGATCCCATCACAGCTCCTCTGATGTTCACTGTCCTCCAACCTATTTTACCTGTCCGTCTCCTCTGCTCTCTATGTCTGAGCAACACTGGCTGAACACCCCATACTTCTTCCTCCCTTAGGTTTCCACACTTGCTGTACCTCCCTCCCAATACCCACTCCACATGGCTCTCTCTTGGTAGGCGCTTTCTCAACCTTCCTATTTCAGGTTCCACGTCATCTCTTCAGAGAGGCACTCCCTGACCATCCAATCTAAAATAAGTTCTATCAGTCTCTTTGACTATCTTACACATAAATCACCACAATTTGAAAGCACAGATGAATTAGTCTCTCACCCCAAATTGCTTGGGAAAGCCATTATAGTTTTTAAATAGATAAAATTTCATCACCATTAACCTTGAAGTTACTCATGAGAGAAGCCTTAAGAATACATATTAATGCTTATGAATTATTTCTTATGACAGATTTGGGTCTCATATATGAGTTAGCTGAAAATAAACCAAAGTTCAGTGAGTTTCTTGCTTGAGCATTCATTTCAGCAGCTTAAAAGGACTATCTGTCTTTTTGAGGTATTTCCCTTGTGGACTCCAAATGAGTTTACTATTCTCCACATGCCCAGTGTTTTGAGTAGGAGCATCCCAAACCCAATCTTCAAATGTGATGATAATATGCCCAGCTCTCTGTGTGTAACAGAGAATAGACAAATTGGAATATATGTATATATGTTGTATATATACAAGTAAGATTTACATTACAAATATGAGAAAATTTTCATCCTGTCTATTCTCTATCACACAATTTCTAACATATATATTAGTAACTACATTTACCTGTATATTTCATTCACATTTTATTATCTTTATTCATGATGGAAGACCCATGAGGACAGACATTGTATCTGTTTTGTTTAAAATAACACACCACAATCTGGCATATGATAAGTGCTCAACAAACATTTTTAGTGAGTGAACATACAGCTATTAAATTGGTATTCATAAATTAGAATTAGCATGATATTATATAACATACTGAAAACCATAGCTTGGTATTCTACTTATGGTTTTTATGACCTGACAGTTTTGCAAAGGTCCTAATAAGGATATGCACACAAAACAGAGCCATTGTTCTCACACTGGGGAAGAATGTTTTGGTATAAGGATATTATTATATTTTATAGAACTGATTATGGTTTTCAATTACTTGTTATGAATTTGTTTTCAAATGCTTGTTATGGTTTGAATATAAGGAGTCTCCCAAAAGCTCAGGAGACAATGTAGTAATGATCAGAGGTGAAATGATAAGGTTACAAAAGCTGCAACCCAATCAGTGGATTAATAATATCACTATACTGGGTGATAACTGTAGACAGGTAGGGTGTGGCTAGAGGAAGTAGGTCACTGTAGGCATGCCTTTGGAGTTTATATTTTGTCCCTGGCACCCCACTTTCTCTCTGCTTCTGGGTTGCCAAAAGCTGAGCAACTTTCCTCTGTCTTGCCCTTTGTCTACCATGTTCTACCTTAGTCCAGACCCAGGGCAATGGAGTGTGCCATCCATGGACTGAAACCTATGAAATTATGAACCCAAACAAACTTTTCCTCCTCGAAGTTATTCCTGTCAGGTATTTTGATCATAGTGACATAAAACTGACTGACATACTACTGTTAAAACTTTCTCTTTTTTTATTTGCTTATTGATTCATTGAGCACAAATGGAGTACAGCAATTGTTTCTCTGGTTGTACACAAAGTAGAATCACACAGTCCGTGCATTCATACATGTACACAGGGCAATGATGTCTGTCACACATTCTGTTATTATTCTTAGCCCCCAACCCCGACCCCACCCCTCCCTTCCCTCTGTGCTATCTATCCTTCCTCCATTCTTGCCACCCTTCCCCCCCGAACTATGCATCATCATTCATTTATCAGAGAGACGATTTGGTGTTTGGATTTTTGGGATTGGCTGATCTCACTTAGCATAACAGTCTCCAACATCATCCATTTACCTACAAATGCCATAATTTTATTCTTCTTTATGGCTGTAATATGGAGTAATATTCCGTTGTGTATATATACCACAGTTTCTTTATCCATTCATCTATTAAGGGACATCTAGGTTGGTTCCACAATCTAGCTATTGTGAATTGAGCGGCTATGAACATTGATGTGGCTGCATCACTGTAGTAATCTGATTTTAAGTCCTTTGGGTATAGGCCAAGGAGTGGGATAGCTGGGTCAAATGGTGGATCCATTCCATTCCAAGTTTTCTAAGGAATCTCCACACTGCTTTCCAGAGTGGCTGCACCAACTTGCACTCCCACCAGCAATGTATGAGTGTACCTTTTTCCCCACATCCTCTCCAACACCTGTTGTTGCCTCTATTCTTAATAAAAGACATTCTAATTGGGGTAAGATGAAATCTTAAGGTGGTTTTGATTTGCATTTCTCTTATAACAAGGGATGTTGAACATTTTTTTCATAAATCTGTTGATTCTTGTAGCTCTTCCTCTGTAAAGTGTCTGTTCATTTCCTTGGCCCATTTGTTGATTGGGTTATTAGTGTTCTTGGTGTAAAGATTTTTGAGTACTTTGTAGATTCTGGAGATTAGTGCTCTATCTGAAGTGTGTGTGGCAAAGATTTTCTCCCACTCTGAAGGCTCCCTCTTCACATTGCTGATTGTTTCCTTTGCTGAGAAAAAGCTTTTTAGTTTGACTCTATCCCAATCATTGATTCCTGCTTTTATTTCTTGAGCTTTGGGAGTCATGTTAAGGAAATCTGGTCCTAGGCCTACGTGATGATGATTTGGACCTATTTTCTCTTCTATTAGGTGCAGAGTCTCTGGTCTAATTTCTAGGTCCTTGATCCACTTTGAGTTGAGTTTTGTACAGGGTGAGAGATATGGGTTTAGTTTCATTTTGCTGCATATGGATTTCCAATTTTCCCAGCACCATTTGTTGAAGAGGCTGTCTTTTCTCCACTGTATGTTTTTGGCTCCTTTGTCAAGTATGAGATACCTGTATTTATGTGGGTTTGTCTCTGTGTCCTCTATTCTGTACCATTGATCTACCTGTCCATTTTGGTGCCAATACCATGCTGTTTTCGTTACTATTGCTCTGTAGTATAGTTGAAGTCTGGTATTGTGATACCCCCTGCTTTGCTCTTCTTGCTAAGGATTGCTTTAGCAATTCTGGGTCTCTTATTCCTCCAAATGAATTTCATAATTGCTTGCTCTATTTCTATGAGGTCCGTCATTGGGATTTTAATTGGAATTGCATTGAATTTGTATAGCACTTTTGGAAGTATGGCCATTTTGACAATATTAATTCTGCCTATCCAAGAACATGGGAGATCCTTCCATCTTCTCAGACTTTCTTTAATTTCTTTCTTTAGTGTTCTGTAGTTCTCATTGTAGGTCTTTTACTTCCTTTGTTAGATTGATTCCCAAGTATTTTATTTTATTTGAGGTTATTGTGAATGTGGTAGTTTTCCTAATTTCTCTCTCAGAGGATGCATCACTTACGAATAAAAATGCATTAGATTTATAAGCATTAATTTTATATCCTGCTACTTTACTGAATTCATTTATGAGTTCCAGCAAGACATAACAATCATAAATATTTATGCACCAAACAATGGTGCATCCATGTATGTCAATCAGATCCTTCTCAATTTCAGGAATCAAATAGACCAAAACACAATAATACTGGGGGACTTTAACAGTCCTCTCTCACCGTTGGACAGATCTTCCAAGCAAAAATTGAACAAAGAAACCATAGGGCTCAATGACACAATCGCTAATTTGGACGTAACAGACATATATAGCATATTCCATCCATCAAAAAGCGAATACACTTTCTTCTCAGCAGCTCATGGTTCCTTCTCTAAAATAGACCGTATGTTATGCCACAAAGCTACTCTTGGCAAATAAAAACATAGAGATACTACCTTGTATACTATCAGATCATAATGGAATGAAATTAGATATCAATGAGAAAGTTAAAAACAGAAACTACTCCAAGACCTGGAGATTAAATAATATGCTATTGAATGATGCATGTGTCCTGACACAGAAGACATTAGGGGGGAAATTAAAAGATTCTTAGAGGTCAACGAGAACAAAGATACAACATATCAAAATCTCTGGGACACTATGAAAGCAGTGCTAAGAGGAAAATTCATTGCATGGAGCACATTTAATAAAATAATGAAAAGTCAACAAATCAATGATCTCACACTACAGCTCAAAGCCCTAGAAAAAGAGGAACAGATCATCACCAAAAGTAGCAGAAGACAGGAAATAGTCAAAATCAGAGCTGAAATCAATGAAATTGAAACAAAAGAAACAATTCAAAAAATTGACAAAACAAAAAGCTGGTTCTTTGAAAAAATAAACAAAATTGATAAACCCTTAGCCACGCTAACAAAGAGAAGGAGAAACTCCAAATTACTAAAATTCATGATGGAAATGGAAATATTACAACAGACATAATTGAAATACAAAACATAATAAGAAGCTACTTTGAAAATTTATACTCCAACAAAATAGAAAACCTGGAAGACATCAACAGGTTCCTACAGGCATATGAGCCACCCAAACTGAATCTGGAGGACATACACAACTTAAATAGACCAATTTCAAGCAATGAAATAGAGGAAGTCATCAAAAGCCTACCAACAAGAAAAGTCCAGGACCAGATGGATTCACAGGCGAGTTCTACAAGACCTTCAAAGAAGAGCTCATTCCAATACTCCTCAAAGTTTTTCATGAAATAGAGAAGGAGGGAACCCTTCCAAACTCATTCTATGAAGCTAATATCACCCTGATACCAAAACCAGAGAAGGACACGTCAAGGAAAGAAAATTTCAGACCCATATCTCTAATGAACATAGATGCAAAAATTCTTAACAAAATTTTAGCGAATCGCATACAAAAGCATATTAAAAAGATAGTGCACCATGATCAAGTGGGTTTCATCCCAGGGATGCAAGGTTGGTTCAACATCCGGAAATCAATCAATGTAATTCACCACATCAACAGACTTAAAGTCAAGAACCACATGGTTATTTCAATAGACGCAGAGAAAGCATTTGATAAAATACAGCACCCCTTCATGCTCAAAACACTAGAAAAAATAGGGATAGTGGGGACATTCCTTAACATTGTAAAGGCTATCTATGCTAAGCCCACAGCTAACATCATTCTAAATGGAGAAAAATTGAAAGCATTCCCCCTGAGAACTGGATCAAGGCAGGGATGCCCTCTTTCACCACTACTATTCAACATTGTTCTTGAAACTCTAGCCAGAGCAATTAGACAGACCAAAGAAATTAGAGGAATACAAATAGGAAAAGAAGAGCTCAAACTATCCCTTTTTGCTGATGACATGATTCTCTATTTAGAAGACCCTAAAACTTTCTTAACTAGAAATGACATTTAATACAGTGGCAATTTCATCAATTTAGCTTCATCAATTTATTACCTATATTGCTAGCAAATTTTATTTATTTATTTTCCTGTTCTTCAGTTCTTGACTAATCCAAGGATCTTCCACTGCCATACAATGACAAAGGACAGGGCAGGTAGGCTATAAACTCTTGGGTCTGTGATTAAATATGAAGTTTGAGATCCATGGGCCTACAGCAAGTCCCCTTTTTCTATAAGTAAAATATCTTGCTTTGGAAAGAAAGGGAGTATGTGTCCCACCTAAATCCAGTTCCTAAATCCAGTATTCCCCAGAATCTCTTCTACTGCCTTTCTATTTCTACCCACAACTGGTATGAGTTTTAATTATAAGTCTGTAATTAGAGCAGGAAGAAGCAGTTTCATCCCAGTCTGTTTTCAGCTATGATGTTCTTGCTGGATGATGTTCTCCTGAGTGGCACATTTGTTGAGATATCCAATTCCACAGGAAGCTGAGGGTTGGGACATTTTCTTTTCAGAAGCCCAGATTCCACCTTTTCCATTCCACTCAGGAAAGTATGTTGGAATATGACATTCTTATAACTATAACCCTGAATTTGTTTTAAATTATTAAGAAATGAAACAATTTGCAAATTCAGTACTTTTTCATCAATCATAAGTTAATTGGGACATCCTTCAGAATTCATCACATCACAAAGTGTGTCTGGGTGAGATGGCTGGGAATCACTCACTTTAAATTTTAAAAACACAGTGGAAGTATTCTAAAAATTGAGGCAATGTTAAAAGTCTTTCTAATGGTTGTGGTGGTCCCCATTGCTATTTCATATCTTATTCTGCTTTAATTTTAAGCAATAAGTTCCTATCCTTTCGTAATAGAATCTCCAAAAATTTTTACATGTAATTTTGGCATTAGCTTTTAACTTACTGGAACTATTTCAAATATAAAAATTAAATTCAAATTAAAAATAATTTCCCATGAATGTAAGCTATGTCAGTGTGAATAGAAAAATCCTCTGCATGTTCTAAAGAATGTACTTTCTGGCTCTTCTCCTTTCTCTCCTCTAAGAGGGCCTCCATTGGAAGAAGAGGCCTTTGCTGGTAAATGTAGAGGCTCATGTAATTTCGGAATCATTGGATAATTACTGACAAAGTCAGTTTCTCCAGAATAGTCACCTAAACCGTCTTATTTGACCTGCATGCCCATTTCCCATTTTCTACTTCTGTGATTGCATTCACCTAAGTACATTCTGTTCCTGGGATCTCTTCCTCCTTGTTAATTCCCATCTTTCTTCAAGACCCAGATTACAATCTGTTTTTGAGGCCCTTGGCAGGTTAGTTATGGCATGCTCTAATCATGCTGTTTTATGTTCTCTCATCATTCTGTTCAAGATAATATCTCACGTTTATTGAGCATTTCTGTTGAGCACTTATAGGGAAGGCACCATTATTTTCTCCATTTAAAAGACAAGGAAGTAACCCCATAGGGAAAATAGTACTGGTAGAAGGAATACAGGTTTTTGTTAGTAGTGGCAGTGGGAGACGTGGTGAGTTCTTAGTGAGCTTGACCACCCTGGAGTGTCATGTGCTGCATTTGAGGCAAATGGACACATACATAACCTGGAAGTAAGGTCTGAGATGTGTACAGAAGTGAGGGCCAGCCAGTGAACAAGACCTGCTAACTTTGAGGAGTGTTAAGGGGCAAGGACCTAAGACACAACCTGCCTTATGGGTAGAGGTCATGTTTGGACAATCATTTTGCATTCCTAAAACTATCTCTGAGACCACAAACACAGGAGACAGTGATTTAAACATCTTCTAGTTATTTTCCAGGTGCCCACAGCTACCAGTTTTCTGCCCAAAAAAGGGACAGATGGACTCCATAGAAACATGGTAGCTCACTTTGTGGGAGCCTTGGGACACATTTTCTGTCTCTCCTCTTGTCTAAGTTTAGATTCACACTCACCTGAAAAATATGTTTCAGACTGTGCTCTGAGGGCATCGGGAGGCACAGCATGCTGAAATGTCGGATGAAGCGAGGGGTCACAGGGTTGCGACCACCTCCTGGAGGTGCACATGCTGATACAATGATTACATCCTACATAGAGAGAAATTCACCTGGGTCATCCAGCAGAGAAAGAAATGAGATATACCCTTTCCAAAGGCAGACAAAGAACCAGCATTTTCTGAGGACCTGCTATGAGCCAGAATTGCATTCAATTTTTGTACATGTTAAGTGAATTAATTCTCATGACCACCTTACGAGGTTACTGTTCTTACTCTCATTTCATGGATGAAAATAAAACCCAAAGTCCTGGATGGTTAAATACATTTTTTAAGGTCAGACAAGGGAAAGGTCACTCTGGCTGACTGTAGACTGGGGAACAGAGTGTAAGTATTTGAGGACCAGCAATTGTGCCAATTTAAACCTCTCAATATCCCTATGAGATGAATAGTGTTAATTTCAGTATTCCAGGAGAGAGTAGGCTTGTCTTCACATAATGGCCATGGAAATAAAAAGACATAAGTGATTACAGAAATATTTATAACAAATAGCTTACATGTTAGAGGAAAATTCTGGAATTTTGGCCTGTGTCTTCCTTCCCCTTGGGTTAATAACACTATTATACTATCTCAATAACACTATTTTAGAGGGATGCTGGGAGGATTAAATGTGAGGCACTAAAAGCAGTGCTGGGTATAATTTGCTTTTGTGGGCAAAACTGAAGTCACTCCAGACTTGCCCCCTTTCCAGAATAGAAACAGGGCAGTCAACCTAAGCTGCCCCTCTTCCTCTGAGTCCACAGCCCAGGATACCTGCTAATCTGCCCCCTAAACCCTGCTGGTCACACACTTTATCACCACACTGAGGACCTGACCCTCATCTCTTCAGCTATTGGTACTGTGGTTCCTCTGGTCTTGTCTCCTCTCTAGCCCATCCCTTCCCTATAACCATTTTCCTCAAGGCTCCCTATCATATACAGGACAAATCTATATTCCTCATCATGGGGCCAGGGCCTTCTGAGATGTGACTTTTTTTTTCTCCTGTTTTGGAACTCACTTTTCACATCACTATGATATTTCACATTCCCTGCTTCTGAGGTATAAAATGCTGCCTTTCTTTGCCCTGACTTGCTCTGCCTTCATAATCCAACTCCAAGATCTCCTTCTTTGGGAAGGCTTCTCTCTTTCTCAACCTATCCTTCACTTCTGTCTCTCTCATGTCTTTTGCCCTGCACTATAAATGTCTGTCCACTTCCAAAGCTGAGTTCTCTTGGGGGTGAGGACTGTCTCACTTGCCCATGGATTTCCTGACTCAAGCATGGCAAGAACTCAACATAGATTGAATTATTTGCATTACACATTTAAGAAACACCAAGGTCTTGTTATAGGCTGAATTATGTTTTCTACCCACAAATAACATGTTGAAATCCTAATTCTCCGTACCTTAGAATGTGTCTGTATTTATAAATAGAGTACTAGAGGTAATGAAGCTAAAATGATGTAATTAGGGTGAGCCCTACTCCAATATGATTGGTGTTCTTATAAGAAGAGATTTGAACACAGAGGGAAGTCCATTGCTATAGTTTTAATATGGTTTGCTTCTCCATAACTCATGTTGGGGTTTAATCCCCATTTTGAGGTATTAAGAGAATGGAAACTTAATGCATCTATGGCATTTAGAAATGGGTGAGGCCTTGGGGGATGACGAAGATTAGATAAGATCATCAGGGTGAAACCCTCATTTTTGAATACTGGTGGCTTTATAAGAATAGGGAGAAAGGCAAGAATATACACACACGAGTTCTCTGTGTCTTGTCATGTGATGCTTTGCACTGCCCAGGACTCTGCAGCAAGAAAGCTATCACCAGAAACAATCCCTCAATAAGGAACCCACACTATGAGCCAGAATAAACTATTTTTATTTATAACTTACTAGATCAGTGTTATCAGCAACAGAAAAGAGCCAAACACTAAAAATTATTACCAAGAAGTGGGACTGCTACCAATAATGAATACCTGAAAATGGGCAACCAACTTTGGAACTAGATCATAAGTAGAGGTTGGAAGAGTTTGGAAAAGTTGACTAGAAAAACTTGGAGTTCTGTAAATGGAGCATGATAGGTGATTCTTGTGAGGGCTTAAGAAATGAGGAGAACTAGTCTCAGATGGAAATGGTGATCCTATTGAAAATCTAAGTAAAGGTCATCATTGCAAAGAATTTGGCTGCACTATGTCCATGTCCCAAGTTTTATGGAAGGCCAAATTTAAGAATGATGACAAACTTGTGGAGGAATTTCTAAGTAATATTACAAGGACTATTTGTTTGGGGCTGTTTTCAGTGCAATTCAATGGCAAAAGGGAATAATGTAAAGACTTGAAAATTTGCAGCTTGATTAGGGAAGAAAAAACCTAAAAGAGTGTGACTGAGAAACCACTTGCTAAGATTAGCAGGGATGTTGTTAAGTTGTTAAGAGATGAGAAAAAGGCCCAGAAAACATCTCAGAAGTCTGTGAGGCTGCCCCTCCCATTACAGGCCCAGAAGCCTTCCAGGGCAGACTTGGTTGAAGTAGAAGCCCTTGGGTACTCTCCACGGGCTGCTCAGGGAAACTTCAAGATTATGCGCCGGGCGTGGTATGCATGCCTGTAATCCCAGCAACTCGGGAGGCTGAGGCAGGAGGATTGTGAGTTTAAAGCCAGCCTCAGCAACTTAGCAAGGCCCTAAGTAACTCAGTGAGACCCTGTCTCTAAATAAAATACAAAATAGGGCTGGGGATTGTGGCTCAGTTGGTCAAATGCCCATGAGTTCAATCTCTGGTTCCAAAAAAAAAAAAAAAAAGAAAAGAAAAAAAAAGATTATGCTCCTTGTTCGCCAGAAAAGCACCCGACAGAGACTGCAGCTGTGGTTCAATTGGGCTCAGGCACTGCTCCGGACATGGCAGACTTTGGCAGCATCCACATAGTGCTGGTTCTGCTAGTGCACAGAATGCAAGAGTTATGGGGTCATGGCAGCTTCCAGCAAGATGTCAAAAAAAGTCTGGAAGACCGGTAAAAGTTTGCTGTGGGTGGAACCACCACAGAGAGCCTCCAGTGGAGCAATGCTTAATGAAGCTGTGAGAATGGTGCCTCAGCTGAGACCAGGAAGGGTATAGCCACAAGCAGTGTGCAACACCAGCTTAGGTAAATTGTGGCCATCAGCATGCAGCCCAAGAAAGCAACTTTGTGGGCCAAGACCAGCAAATTGTGTGGCTGTGGCTTCCTGAGGCCTTGCAGCTCTGTGGTAAGCATAGGATGCCAGAGTTGGAGCAGTAAGATTTAATGTCTTCCCTGCTGGCTGATTAAGCCTTTTTTTGCGGAGGGGGGGTTACCAGATAGAACACAAGGATACTCAACCACTGAACCATATCCCCAACCCTATTTTGTATTTTATTTAGAGACAGGGTCTCACCGAGTTGCTTAGCACCTCACTTTTGCTGAGGCTGGCTTTGAACTTGTGATCCTCCTGCCTCAGCCTCCTGAGTAGCTGGAATTACAGGTGTGTGCCACTGTGCCCAGCTGATTACTTCTTTCTTTTAGAATGGAAATATATACTCTGTGCCTGCCCCACCTTTGTAGGCAACTTTAGTTTTGTAGATCCACAGTTGGAAAGAGCTTGCATTGAGTCTCAGATGAGAATTTGGGTTTTTGATTAATGTTGGAATGAATTAAGATTCTGAGACTATTAGGATGGAATGAATGATTAGTATTTTGTATACAAGAAGAATATGAATTTCAAGGGTCAGAAGAGAAATGCAATGGTTTGAATATTGTTTTTGGAATTTTTTCCCCCACTGTAAGGAATTAAGAGGGTAGAAACCTAATCTATGATGTTTACATGTGGGCTTTTTGGGAGGTGATGAGGATCAGATAATGTCAAAGGGTGGAGTTCACATGATTGAATACTTGTCACTCTATAAGAGGGAAAGAGAGAGATGACACACACATGTTCTCCCTGTGTCATGCCAATGTGATACCCTGCACTGTCCTGGGACTCTGCCATTGAGAAGGTCATCACTAGATATGGTCTCGTACCTCTGGATCAGAATCATGAGCCAAAACAAACCTTTTTTTTTTTTAGAACCTACCTAGTCTTTGGTAATGTTATAATCAACAGAAAACAGACTAAAACACCCATGGAAAGACACAGGGAGAAGTTGGCCATCTAAGGCCAACTAAGTTAAGGACGGAAGCTTCAGAAGAAACTAATCCTGCTGATACCTTGACCTTGGACTTCTAGTCTTCAGAATTATGAGAAAATAAGTTGTTTGTGCCACCCAATCTATGGCATTTTGTTATGGCAGTTCTAGCAAACAAATATACCATGTATTTCCATGCTATTTAAATTTGAACACATTAAGGAATGATTTAAAACCTAGCGTAACCTGTATGTCTTTCCAAAAGAGTTTGTTTCTGTCGTAAAATCCACCAAAATCTTGATACTGGCGAAGTAATTCAATTGGAGGCTGAGAGCCATAGCGATCCAGTCTGGGCATATTTAAATCATCAACAAAAATCACAACTTGTTTGTTTCCTGGTGCTCCTGGGAAAACAAATTCAATTTAAGAATTCAATTTTTTTTCTTAGAAAGTATTAGACAAAGCTGCTGTGGTTTGTTCCCACCCAAACTCATGTTGTGGTGTGGTTCCTAATATACTGATAAAATGATGTTGGGAGGTGATAAAGCCTGAAAGAGGCATTTGAGGTCATGAGAGATCTTCCCTCAGGAATGGATTAATGTTTTCCTTATAGAAATGGGTCATATATTATAGGAGTTAGGCCCCTTTTCTGTATTTGGCATGTGCCTGATTGCTTTTCTGCTTTCTGCCAAGAATTGACCTGTATGAGGCCCTCATCAGAAGCTGAGCAGATGCCAGTGCCATGCTCCTAAACTTCTAAGACTTTGAGTTAAAAAACCTTTTTCTTTATAAATTGCCCAGTCTCAGGTATTCTGAGATGATGGACTAACGATAATGATTTCACATAATGAACTTAAAAAAAAAAGTTTAGGTATGGCTTTGCACTCAGTGATACCTTGAGAGTCATAATGAGTTCAATTCTTCTCTCAAGAGTGAAGAGAGGGCTGGGGATATAGCTCAGTTGGTAGAGAGCTTGCCTCAAAAGCATAAGGCCCAGGGTTCAATCCAAAAAAAAAAAAAAAAAAAAAGAAAGAAAAAGAGGAACGAGGAGAGCCCTAGCAGAGTCCTGCTCCAAGGAGGACACATCTCCTTCTGGCCCCATACAGGGCACTTCAGGGAGATGTAGATCTGGCCAAGCAGCCCACACTGTTATGTCAGGTGGTCCCTCAGCCTCACTCTCAGAGCCCATCATGCTGGCAGCTCTCCAGTGAGATCTGGATCTTTCTCAATCTTGGCACACCCACTGGCCTCACCAATTATGTGGCCAGGGTATGAGTGTGGAATGCTAAAGGTTTTCTTTCAAAAATGCCATCTTACCCTTACAGGCAAACAGTTCGAAATTCAAAAGCATTCTCATTGTATCAAAGGAAAATCCAGGATTGTGGAGATACACAATGCCACATTTAAAGAAAATCAATATATACACTAATCAGAAAAAAATAATGAGTAATAACAGAGAAAAGTTAGCAAATGAAGAACAGGAGGTGACTTCACCTATTCTGGTACCCAGTGCTTAAGACTAGTGGACAAATGGACATTTCCCTGTGGTTGGTGTTAATGATGATGGCGATTCCAAGGTAACTGAGGCAAACTCAGAATTTTACTCCATCTTCTGCTTCCTGAAAGCCAAAAGCATGAACCAGAGTTTGGAAAAGATTCAAGAGGATCATTAATAAAAATCAGGAGCTCTCATCAGAAAATAGACCCTTGTCCTGTGTCTAATTGAACAGGTAAAAGATAGAAAGCTGTGAGGCAGCAAGCAATTCCAATGTTTAGCATAACAGGGCCTATTAGACTATGTACACTGTAGAATACATCTGAGCCTGAGCTCTGACTGGTAACCTACCCAGGAGGGCTGTATGTTGGGCAAGTGAACTCTAGCAGCAAGAGGCAGGCGGAGGTACTGCTGGAGGATGAAATTGAGTGAAGGTTGAGACCCTGATTCCCAACCTCAGGGAATCTTCCAAAGGGGAGGCTAGTACCTGACCTGAGGGCAGTCCTTGCAGGAGTCCCTCACAAGAGCCTGCTCCTGAAAGCCTGCCTCTCAGATAGCTTGGAGTCATTCAGCACCAGCCAGGGAAGCAGGGACCATCCATTTAACTGTCACTCAGGGAGAAGACACTTATCCTTTCTTCTTCTCCCACCCCAACATATCAGTTTCTCCAATGGGGAGAGAGGGTGGGATGGGGGTAAAGAGCATACCAATTCCCACTCCATCTTCAGTGCCTGGAGCCACAAAGCTGGCTTATGACAGAAGAGAAGGTGATCTTTAAATTAGGTTTGGGGATGAAGTTTTACATTGTCCCAGACTCAAACCATCTGAAGGTGTCCAGAAGCTATGCTATTTATCTAAGTAATTAATAAGGGTGGGTAAAGGAGATAAGGAGATCCCTGACTTAAAATGCTGACTGAAGGAAAAAACCCAAATAATTTTATGCTTGTTCTCCACTGACTTCAGAAACTCAATGTGCCAGGTAAAATGAGAATTGTTAATTTTATTTTATTCATTTATTTTTAATTTATTTTGATTCATTGTACACAAGTGGAGTACAATTGTTTCTTTGGCTGTACATGAAGTAGAGTCA
>JAJEJO010002720.1:259549-307359 GCA_020662805.1 Glaucomys volans | reverse complement strand
GGAAGATGTTCTGTTTTTTTTTTTGTTTTTTTTTTTTGTGGTGCTGGGGATTTGAACCCAGGGCCTTATGCTTGCAGTGCAAGCACTCTACAAACTGAGCTATATCCCCAGCCCAGATGTTCTGGTTTTAAGGGGATGATAGAAATAAATGGCTTGCTTATTAACAGTAAGATATCTAGATATCTGGTACAGGAAAAAATATCACAGATAGAATCACCTTGCTATGGTTTAAATATGGTTTATTTCCACCAAAACTCACTTTGAGGCTTGGTCCCTAATGTAACAGCATTGAGAAGTATTGGGACCTTTATGAGGGATTAATGCTTTTCTATGGAAGTGAGTTCTTGGTCTCAAGGGACTGTATTGACTACCAGGAGAGTGGGTTATAGGTTTTCATTCTCTTTCTTGCTCTCTCACCATGTGACACCTTTCTCTCACATGTGTTTCTAATGTGATGCTGACCATCTTGAGGCTGTCACCAGAAGCTGATTAGGGCATCAGCTCTTGTACCTCTATAACTGTGAGCTAAATAGACTTCTCTCTTCTTTGTAAAGTAATGTGTCTCAGGTATTTTAGTGTGGCAACAAAAATCAGACTAAGTCACATCTTTACAAATAAAGAGAAAATATCCAATTGACCTTTATTACATGTGGTGTTTCTATAATTTATTAGATTAATGAATAGTTTAAATAGAACAAATGAGAATGACAGTTCTTACCTAGAATATTTTTTCTTTTTTTCTCCAGTTTTGACTCAATGATCTCCTGTGTCCTTGCAGATGAAGTTTGGGCAGAAAAATTTAGGTACACAGGGACATAGCCGGCAGATTCTTGAATTCTATTTAGCAATCCTTTTGCAATAACAGACTTTAGATTAAAAAAATCAGTTTGTTAATTTCACATTCAATATAACATATTTTTCAATAACCTATATCAGTAACAATCCTGTACACTAAGAAACAGTATAAGAGAGAAATCCATACTGAAATCTCTATGATTCTCTTACTAGACATTTCATTTAGTTATATTTATCAGAACCAAAGAAATATTCTAATCGGCTCTATCTCAGAAAAAAAAAATCTTATTTTAGTTGCCTACCCAAATCCATCTTGATTACTATCCAAGACAATTTGAAAATGGGAATTACAGGAAGGTGTAAACTTCTTTTAGAAATAACTTAGATAGGAAATAATGAACCATTATATATGTGGAATCATTCAAAACCAAGAAGCCCAAACAATCAATATCCTCCCTGTACCTTACTTTTTTCAAAAACATTAAAATTATGTTATTTTTATGTCAGGTAGAAGTAAATAGGCAAAAGGGAAGCAACTGAATTTCATCAATAGTGTACTGAGGACAAAAACTGTTCTGGCCAAATTTACCCAATCAGTGCAGTGTCAGCACCACAAATACCAATGGATATAATAGTAAAGCCCCTGAACACAAACTCTGGCCTGAAAGTCTCCTCTGATTTACATAATATCAGCCCAAGGATTTATTCAGAAACTGGTAAACTTTGAAGTAATTCCTAAGGTCAATATAGATTTAGCATAGTCACAGTCTTCCTGAAAACATGATAAATTTTTAAAAATTTCCTTTGAGAAATAAGTGTTATTTCTGGTGTGAACAATTCTAAGTTCGCCGTGCCTTAAGGTTTGGAACAGAACTTCTTTGATGTTAGGTTACATACCTTGCCAACTCCAGTTACTCCAGTAAACAAAACTGAATGTTTGACTGCAAGCAGTTTTTCCATTAGATACCCAAAGCGCACAGTGTCCATTGTGGGAACAAGCATTTCAAAAAATGGAACATCTCGGCTGTACTTGAAAGTAGGTATAATTCGTTCCCAGGGATCCATCCGTTTAGTGTCAAGGTCCACATGAATGCTCCACAGATCACCAGAACTTGGAAGCTAAAGTATAAAATCAAACACCACTTTCAATAGGTAACAGGCAATATAGCCAAAGGTAACAGACATATTCACATAGAAACAAAGGGAAGTCAGAAAACATGAATTTATTTGGATTTCTTTTTTCTTTGTAAAGAGTAGTTGTTTAAGTGTCAGAGGTTAATTTTTAAAACACAATCATGTAACAGAATGCATGAAAAATCCAATTTACTGATTGTATTAAAATCCCATATCAGAAAAGCATTTCCAATTTTATCAACATCTAGGGGTTTACTCTGTGCCAAATACTGTGCTTTGTGCTACAGTGAGGAATGAGACCCAGCTTCTGTCTTCAACAACATGGAAGACATATGCACTTCAGCTAACATCCATGGGGAAATGAGGGGTCTTATGCAGTTTACTACACTTACAAAGGAGGGATGGCTTATTTCAACTTATAGAGGAGTTATGGTTGTGCTGAGATGCAGGAAAGAAAGCTCACAGAGTAGTGATAATACAGCTAATACTCGAAGAGGCAGGAGTTAGATTGGTAAAGAAGGAATGGGATAGGGATGGGGAGGAAGAAGTCAAGTTCAGGTTAAAAATACAGGGTATGAAGGCTGAAGCCAAGGAAAGTGCAGTGCATACTGAAAACCATTAAAGCACAGTAAGAGATAAGCATGGGGATCAGACAGGGGCTAGATGGCAAAAATTTATTAAAGAACTCAGTTAAGGATTCTAAGTAGGTTAGTGACATAATCAGATTGCATTTCAGAAGGTTCATTCTGGCAGCTGTACACAGCAGTGCTGTTTTTTTTTTTTTTTTTTTTTTTTTGAAGCAGGATTGAACTCAGGGGCACTTGGCCGCTGAGCCACATCCCCAGCCCTATTTTGTATTTTATTTAGAGACAGGGTCTCACTGAGTTGCTTAGGGCCTCGCTAAATTGCTGAGGCTGGCTTTGAATCCTCCTGCCTCAGCCTCCCAGGTGCTGGGATTACAGGCGTGCGCCACCGCACCCAGCAGCAGTGTTGTTTTAAGGTCATCTAATAGTGACTCTTAGTAAGAAGGTAATTTTACATGGTGATCCTGTACAAACATGGAAGTACACCCACAAATGTGCAATATTTGCCCTTGCAACGTATGATTCACTCTATTCTCTATTCCATTCTATTTAAAAAGAAACTCTTGAGGTATAACGTAATATTTTATGACAGATTTTACGAGTTTAATTTAAAGAACTCCTGTTACACAAGATACATATGCAAACAGTAATGGATACATTTACCTCTGGATCAAGACATAGAACATGTCCAGCACCTTGAAAGCATTCTTTCTTCCCCTTCCTTATCAATACTAAGCACACCTGCATTCTCCTATGAAGTAATTACTAGTTTATTTGTTCTTTTTATCTTTTCATCAATACCACATTTCCTTCATTACCATTATTTTATTGCTTTTAATTCTTTTTGTTTTTCTTTTTTTGACAGTACTGGAGATAGAACTCATTTGTCTTGAATTCTTAGTCATGTAGTTTAAGTTCTCTAAATTTGTGTTCTTTAAGATTGTCTTTGTATTTACAGGGATTTTACACTTTTGCAAAAAATTTAGAACGAAACTGTCAGTTTCCATAAAAAAATATCCTGGGGTTTTGAGATTGGAATTACCTTGAATCTTCAGAATATACTTGGGAGAGCTGACCTTAATAATTATGAATATTTTAACCTACAAATGTCACATATATCTCCATTTATTTAGATCTTTAGAAGTTTCTCTCAGCCAAGATTTCTAATTTTATATTTGGGAAAGCTGATCTTAATAATTATGAATATTTTAACCCACAAATGTAACACATGTCTCCATTTATTTAGATCTTTAAAAGTTTCTCTCAGCCAAGTTCTTTAGTTTTTAATGAAGTCTTTTACATCTTTATTTAGGTTCATCTGTATTTAATATTTTCTTGCTATGGTAAATGGTATTGCTTTAAAATTTTACTTGTTAACTTTTTGTGGACCTTAAATTCAATAGCTTTGCAAAATTACTTATTAATGCTAACAATTCATTTGTATATTCTTCAGGATTTTCTACATATTCAGTATTGTTTCCTGAATATAATGACGGGTTTACTTCTTTCCTTTCAAAGTTTGTATGTTTTATTTCTTTTTCTTGCCTGGCTAAGACTTCCAATAACAGGGCTGATTAAAACTTGCGATAATGGTTATTTCATTTTTAAAAACTAGTTACAACACTTTCCCTTGATTTCGAGATAAATTAATAGATTGTGACCTGCAATTTTAAAAGCACCAATAGAGAGGGGAAATTATATAGAACTGGACAAAAGTCTTGGGAGTAAGAAATAGGCTATTCTATAGCTCAGAGAAGAAATGATAAATACATAAATTATTCAGAGACAGGATGAAGAGAGAACATGTTTGAAAAATATACTTCGTAGATAAAGTTCATTGAAGTTATAGTTTTTCACTTGCTATGGGGGGCGAGTTGAGACTATAACAATCCTTAAGTTCTGAATAATAATACTACATGGCTATAAGGCTCTTAACTGAGACAAGGAACACAAATCTTATAACTCATTCACTGGTACTTGCAGACAGGAAAAAGAATCTAACTTTGCATCTGGACTCCCTCCTGCTGCTCAGATGGAATGACTACTAACAGGACAGTTTTCTTGAACTGCTCTGCCAAATATCCTCTGGTCATAGTCCATCAATGGCTATTCACTAACAAAGGAAAAAAAGCTAAATGAAAAGATTTTCAGGCTTACAATGGCCTCTAAGTTCTATGTATTCTGCCTCCCCTCCCTAAGACGCCTCTAACTTCATCACTTACTACCCTCCTATTTGGCCATTCCACTCTGACTTCCCTACCCTCTTTGCTGCCAAGTGCCTTAGTGTTTAATGATCTTTGTACTTCTCCTTCTAACTGGAATGCTTGCTCCCTAAATTATCGCTAGCTCCCTTGACTTCCTTTAGGACATGTTATTAATTGGATCTGAAATGTCTCCCCAAAATTCACATACTTGAAAGCATGTTCCCCAATGTAGCAAGATTAGGAGGTGGGACTTTTGGGTTAATGACGGGACCATGAGGGTTCTAACCATTTGATGGATCAATAATTTGAAGGGATTTATTGGAAGATGGTGAAACTGTAGGAGGTGGGGCCTATTTGGAGGAAGTAGGTCACTGGGGGCAAGATCTGGAAAGACTTATCTGTGCCCTGGCCCTTTCTTCTCCCACCTCCTTCCCAGTTGCAATGAAATAAGCAGTTTTCTTTCACCATGCCCTTCTACCTTATTGTAGGCCTAAAGCAATGGAACCAGTTGACCATTGACTAAAACCTCTGAAACTGTGATCCAAAATAAATCTTTCTTTCTCTAAGTTGCTTATGTTAGGTGTTTTAGCCATAGCACTGAAAATCTGACAGAAACTCTAAAAATATGACCTTATTACTAAAGCCTTCCTAACTACCATATAAATAAACCTTTGCTACTTCCTGGCATTCCCTATCAGCCTTACTTGGACTAATTTTTCTCTAAAGCATTTATCACCAACTGTCTTGTATGCTTGTCTATTCCTGACTCCCTTCACTGAAATGTAAGCTGTATGAAGTTAGGTACTTCGGTTACTTGCTTTAGCCCCAGTGTCCAGAATGGTGCTATGATGTAATAGGCTTTAAATAAATATTTATTGGATTGAATGCTGAATACTTGCTTTGGGCCACCTCTTGCTACCCTTGGATGATCCAGATTATTTCTCTGGAGCTAGAGGGGTGTGTCTGTCTGTCTCAAACTCCCAGGTGTCCCCAATCTATTTCACCGTGCTCAATTATGATACACTGAGGATGCAGCAGGGTTTCATATCTATTAGAAAATCTTAGTTCATTTGGTCTCTGATTCTTGGGACATCATTTTAAAATTTTTTGATAAACTTTAATTTTGTACAATTTTTACAAACTTTAGAAAAGTTAATAGTACAAAGAATTCTCATATACCATTTACTGAGATCAATAGATTGTTCGTTTTGCCAGCTTTGCTTTCTCATTAACTTAACTCCCAAGAGTCAGCTGTATACATTATTCCACTGACCCTAAATAGCTGAGTGTTTATTTTCTAAGAAGGGTATTTTCTTACATAACCACTATAAAATAATCAAAATCAGGACTCTGAACACTGACATACTACCTAACTTATATATTCAAATATTGCCACCTATTTTAGTAATGTCATTTATAGTTGTGTTTTTTCAAGATTGATATCCAGTCCAGAATCATACATTGCATTTAGCTACGTATCTTTAGTCTCTTTTCGTCCAGAAAAGCTCCTCAACTTACTTTGTCTCTCACGACATGGACACATTTGAAGTATACAGGCTAGTTTATTTGATAAAATTGTTCCTCAGTTTGGATTTTCCAGGTCTTCTCATGATGAGATTTAAGTGATGCATTTTTTGAAAAAAGATTTCACAGAGGCAAGGTTATATCCTTTGTAGTGCACCATAGCTGGGAGGAAGGGACAGGTGTGTCCTGGTATCAATGAAGCTATACTGATCATATACTTTGTCTTCAAGGTTTCTTTACTAAAGATACTATTTTTATTTTTGCAATTAATCAGAAATTTGTGGAGATACTTAGGAACTATGTCAAAAATGCTTCTGAGCAAACCTTCACTCACTAATTTTGTCATCCAGTGAATATTTCTTGAATTTTACAATAATAGTTGTAAGGGGTGACTTTCTAACTCTATCCATCATTCCTTCATTGTATATTATGAAGACCTTTTTTTTCCTACTAATTTGTTTGGTTATGCATAGTTTTGTTGTCAGTATGACCTCACAGATTTTTATTCCCTTCAAAAGGTCATAATCCCACACTATCAATATTTATTTTGATATTCAAATCCACCCAGTTTTGACTGACTGGAGTCCCCCTGGACTGGCTCCTGAGTTCTTTTGACACGTCCCAACATTTTTGAGCACTTTTTGTGTTTACTATCTGAAATAAGATGTTTGAGGTTATTGTGCACTTTCTCTGCCTCAGTCCTGGAAATAACTATTTCACTAAGGACCCTAGGTTCTCTGTGGAGAATAGCAGTTAGAAAGTAACATACTAGGTATGTACATTTTCATCAGTGTTGTTTCTAATTCCTATAAACACACACAACTAGGAAATTTACGAATATATAAATTTGACTCCTATTGCTGTTACATACTGCTTAACTCACTGCAAATTGAAAATATCATAAGTTCAAAATGCTTTTAATACACTTAACTTACTGAATAGGAAAACTTAGCTTAGTCTACCTTAAACATGCTCAGAACACTTAAATTAGTCTTATAGTTGGGCAAAACAATCTAACATAAAGCCAATTTTATATAAAATTATTGACCATCTCATGCAATTTACGGAGTATTGTGCTGAGAGTACAAGTCTAAAAATTAGTAAAATAAATTTACAATAGAATTTAATATTCATCTATAATAAAGATTTTTAATAGATTCCACACTTTAATTTATTCATATAATAGAAAAGGACTTCTAAATTTTAAAAAAGGACACTCAATGTTATCTATGGTTGAAAAAATGAATTTAAAAATCTTCTTAGTGAGTAATTTATTTTGTGACAGAATGAAGACTTTCAGAATTTTAATGTTAAAATTTATTTTTAATGATTTGAAATTATGATTTGAAATTTATTTTGTTCTTACCCTAGCATCAGGGTTATCATCAAATTGTGTTCTGATAAATGTATCAAAAGAATCCCAATGATTTTCATTTAAGTTTCCACCCAAAGACCATAAGTAACAGAATACAAAAGTCTGGCATAGCACAGTGTTCAGTTTTACTTGCTCCTGAAAAATAAAGAAAACAGTTTTAATATTTCATATATAAACATAAGAAAATCTTAACTTGTATAGTCTAGAGGCCTTTTTCTTTTCTTGACTCACATTTTAAAATGGGCACCATGTATGGTCAATGGCTCACAAAACAGAATTTTCTTATCTACATAATGAAATATTGATGAGACAATGAATGGAAAGGAATATGTAAGAAAAACAGCTCAAAGTTGTGTTTCAATTGCCTATTATAACTTTTCTAAATGCATGCACAGAGGTATTTAAGCAGATTGAGAATATGTTGTAGACTGCAAGTGAATTGAAAATTGAGTAGAAGAATAAACTATAGGACTTCTAACATTTCTTCTAACTTTGAGATTTTGTGAATCTAATAATAGCATTACTTCTCTGAAAAATTAACTTGAAAATCAAATGATCTATATTTCAGAAAATTTGGAGTTATTAATTTGCAAAGTATCCATATAATAATTTCATTTTCTTAGTTTTATAGTAGTAAGAAAACCCTTCATACCATTGCAAAGTTAATCCCATCTTTGCCAAATAACAAAGACTCTAATAAGTAACAGAGTGTAGTAACTTTGCTGATGTCCACTTGTGAGATTGCTTGGCTGCACTTTTTGTTGATAAAATGTAAACCTTCATCAACATAACGTTGGAAAAGATTCAATATATATTCTTGGGCTTCCTCATTCAGCTGGAAATGAACCAAATGAATAGAAATTTAGCAAGACCAGATAAAACATATCATTAAGTTTAGAAAGAAGTTGGCTAAAATCCACATATTCAACACTCATAAATCTAACACATTTATATTCATAAGTAATGAATCCTCTGAAAGAGAAATTATGAAAACTACTCCATTCACAATAGCCTCAAAAAAAAAAAAAAAAGCCCTTGGGAATCAATCCCAAGGTGAGAAAGGTGAAAGATCTCTACAATGAAAACTACAGAATGCTAAAGAAAGAAATTAAAGAAAACCTTAGAAGATGGAAAGATCTCCTATGTTCTTTGATAGGCAGAATTAATATTGTACAAAAGGCATACTACCAAAAGCACTACACAGATTCAATACAATTCCAATTAAAATTCCAATGACGTACCTCATAGAAATAGAGAAAGCAATCATGAAATTTATTTGGAAAAATAAGAGACCCAGAATAGCCAAAGCAATCCTTAGCAGAAAGAGTGAAGCAGGAAGTATCACAATACCAGACCTTAAACTATACTACAGAGCAATAATAACAAAAACGGCATGGTATTGGCACCAAAATTGGCAGGTAGAACAAAGTTACAGAATAGAAGACACAGGGATAAATCCACATAAGTACAGTTATCTCATACTAGACAAAGGTGCCAAAAACATACAATGGAGAAAACATAGTCTCTTCAACAAATGGTGCTGGGAAAACTGGAAATCCATATGCAGTAAAATGAAATTAAAACCCTATCTCTCACCCTGCACAAAACTCAATTCAAAATGGATCAAGGACCTAGGAATTAGACTAGATTTGCACCAAATAGAAGAAAAAGTAGGCCCAAATCTTCATCATGTTGGCTTAGGACCAAACTTCCTTAACAAAACTCCCAAAGCACAAGAAATAAAAACAAGAATCAATACATGGGATGGATTCAGACTAAAAAGCTTTTTCTCAGCAAAGGAAACAATAAATAATATGAAGAGAGAGCCTATAGAGTGGAAGAAAATCTTTGCCACACACACTTCAGATAGTGCTTCATTAGTGCTCAGATAGAGCACTAATCTCCAGAATTTATAAAGAACTCAAAAAACTTAATACCAAAAATACAAATAAGCCAATCAACAAATGGGCTCAGGTACTGAACAGACACTTCACAGAAGATATACAATTGATCAATAAATATATGAAAAAATGTTCATCGTTTCTAGTAATTAGAGAAATACAAATCAAAACTACCCTAACATTTCATTTCACTCCAATTAGAATGACTATTAAGAAGAATGCAAGAAAAAATAGGTGTGGGGAAGGATGTGGGGTAAAAGGTACACTCCTGTATTGCTGGTCAGATTGCAAATTGGTGCTGCCACTCTGGAAAGCAGTATGGACATTCCTTAGAAAACTTGGAATGGACCCACCATTTGACCCAGCTATCCTACTCCTTGGTCTATACCCAAAGGACTTAAAATTAGTATACTACGGTGTTGCAGTCACATCAATGTTTATAGCAGCTCAATTCTCAATAGCTAGATTGTGGAACCAACCTAGATGCCCTTCAATAGATGAATGGATAAAGAAACTGTGGTGTATATATACACAATGGAATATTACTGAGCCATAAAGAAGAATAAAATTATGGCATTTGCAGATAAATGGGTGGAGTTGGAGAATATCATGCTAAGTGAGATAAGCCAATACAAAGAAACCAAAGGCCAAATGTTTTCTCTGATAAGTGGATGCTGATAAATAATGGGGGGTGGACAGGGTCAATAAGTGAAGAATGGAGGAACACTGGACTGTGTAGAGGGAATGAGGGGAAGGGAGTAGGGGGAAGGAAAGATGGTAGAATGAGACGAACATCATTACCCTATGTACACGGATGATTACACGAATGGTGTGAATCTACATCGTGTACAACCAGAGAAATGAAAAGCTGTCCTTCATTTAAGTACAATGAATCAAAATGCATTCTGCTGTCATGTGTAACCAAGTAGAACAAATAATAAAAAATTCATATATTTAATGTATTCAGTAACCTTTAGATAAAGGATGTAACATCATAAAGTATGAAACACATTTTAAGGGAACCTTATAAGACTAGGAAGGGACACAGGGAAGAGATATTGGAGAGCTGAGAATGTTCTACTTCTTGGTTTGATAATGGTTACAGAGGTGTTCATTTTATAATTATTTCTTAAACTGCCAATACGTATTTCATGCACTCTTTACTGACAACCTTTCATAATTAAAAAAACAATGAAAAAAGAAGAAACACAGAAGACATCATTTTAATATCTCTGAAAGCAAAAAAGGAATAATTTCCAAAGATTTAAAAATGAATTCAGCCCCCTTAACATTCTTATTCAACTAGAAATCCTAGCTAATGCAATAGAGCAATAAAAGAAAATAACAGTTATACAGATTGGAAAGAAAGAACTAAAACTATCTTTGTTCATAGATGTCATGATTGTTTATGTATAAAATCCCCCCAAATTGACAAAACAAAACTGGAACTAATAAGTAGTGATAGCAAGTTTGCAGGATACAAGGTTAATATGTAGAAGTCAATTACAAGCAATAAGCATCTGGAATTTGAAATAAAAAATATAACATGATTACACTACATTAGCATAAAAATGAAATAACTGTAAATCTAACAAATCATATCCTAGATCTATATTAAAGAAAACTATGATGTTCAGATGAAAGAAACCAAAGGCACCTAAACAAATGGATAAATCATGTTCAAATCTAGGAAGATTAGTGTTATCAGTTTCTCTGAATTTCACCAATAAATTCAGCATAATCTCAATCAAATTTCTAGCTAGTTACTTTGTAGATACTGAAAAATTGATTCTAAAGTTTATAAAAACAGGCAAAACCCCCCAAATCACCAAAATGACATTGAAGAACAAAGCTGGAGTTCTGACACTTCCTAACTTCAAGATTTAGTATAAAGCTACAATAATAAAGACAGTATGATGTTGGAAAAAGAATAAACAAATAGATCAATGGAACAGAATAGAGCTCAGAAATAGGCCCACACAAATATGGTCAACTTATCTTTGACAAAGGAGCAAGAGCATTCCAATGGAGAAAAGATAGTTCCTTCCCATCAATTCTCATTCTCTCTCTCTCTCTCTCTCTCTCTCTCTCTCTCTCCCTTCTCCTCTTTCTCTTGCTCTCTTTCATCTCTGGAGAGGGAGAGGCAGAGAAGATTGTTCCCTTGGAGAAGGTGATGAGATAGTGGGAATTATTATAAAGGTTAATATGTTGTAAAGATAAAATCCTATTTTAGAATGCAGGAAATTCAGAGGATAGCATGGAACTGAGTTGTTTTGGATAACAGGGTATAGGATTTCCTTCATTTTGGGTGGAACTGTAACTCAGGTTACTGGGTCTTGCACCTGTGACAAGGGTGGAAGGTTTTCTTTCCTTTCTGGCTCTCATGGGTGTTAGGGGTTCCTAAAATATAAAATCCTGTTAATGCTGGATTTTAAAGTTCCTTTTATTCATAGTGATTTCCTCTTATTACCTCTGGGCTTCTGAAAAGTATGTCCATGGTTCAACCTTGTTCTTTCTACATTTTTAGGGACTCAGGAAGTTGCTCCTGTTTTTACTGACAGGAATCAGTCTGAGGAGAAGTCAGGAAGAGCAGACAGTAAGCAGAGTGACTAGGCAGGCTGGCAGGCTGAGGTAACAGGAAATGAGAACAGACTTGGGGAGTATATAAACATTCCTGGAAGACCCAGGAATTCTTAGGGAGAGGGAAAAGATAAAATTCCATCAATCAAGCACAATGTTTCTGTAACCTACTACTATTTGTGTACTATAGGGAAGTGTGAGCCCCAACAGATGAAGATATTGGGAAACATCTGGTTGCACATCTGTTTGCACTTACCTTTTTAGAAATACCCTTCATCCATGTTTTAACATAAGGCATCCACTTTAGTTCTTCGGGATCCACAAACACCATTCCACATCGACTGACTGTTGCAGGGGAGGCAACCTTTAGATCTTGCACCTAAAGTTGAAAAAAGTTGAACAGGAAATAGCTAATTATACTCTCTTAATGTTAATGATTCACACTTTTAAATTTTACCACCAAAAGACTTTATGTGGAGGACTGTGGGACAGCAATAAGTAATTGGAAATGGAGAAGCAAATTTAAGTGAGGCATAAGGTGAAAAAAATGAGTACAGAAGAAAATTGTCAAGTATAGTGGCACATGCCTATAATCCCAGCAACTCAGAACGCTGAGGCAGGAGGATTGCAAGTTCCAGGCCAGCATGGGCAACATAGTGAGGTCCTGTCTCAAAGAAGGAAAAAAAAAAACCCAAAAGAGCTAGAGCACCCACACCCCTGGGTTCAATCCCCAGTAGAGAAGAAAAAAAAATTATGGGCAGGAATAGGCATTTCTATTTCTTTTCTTCTCTTTACTTTTCTCTTCTTTCCTCATTCTTGTGTCCCAACACCTAGCCAAATACATAGTACATGGTGGGCATGATAATTGATGAATGAATAGACCTTGGGTGGTCTCTTCCATATTTTATACCAGTATGGTTCCACATCCTTTCTCTAATTTCTTGTTAAACATTTATACCACAGGATAATTTATTCATATAAAATAACACTTTTTTTAACTTAGAGGAAGAATTTCAGTGAAAGCAAGTGCTGGGGAAAACAGAATTTATTCTATTTTCCATTTATACAGAGACAGGAACATTTGAGAGGCTTTGTCAGAACTGACAATCTATTTCAAAAGGATAATTTAATAAGTACTTATTAAACAAAGAAAATATCACAGATGGTAAATGATACATCAGTGAAAAAAAATAATGATGGTATGTCGATTTAAGGAATGATTTCATTCCATAGTAAGTCACACATTTACCTCAAAGACCATGTGTATCTGAGGTGTGAGTTTAATCCTTTCACTGTTAGCTAAGCAAAGCATCTTGTTATCATCCAACACTGTATTCAGGTTTTCAATCCAAAGAGCATCCACTGGTCCATCACAGATGATCCATTTATGGTCTTCTGAAGTATCATTCACAGCTGCTCGGACACTTAGTGCCATCAAACCATCTTTCCATTCCAAGGTTATGTTATTAACTTCACCATATAATTCGCCCATTGTAATTGATTTAGGGTTAAGAACATATGTTTTAACGGATTGAAAAAAGTAATAGCCTAAATTAAGTTTTTGCAAATTCCCTAAAGTTTCTGCTAGTATTTGGTACACTGTGGTCTTGCCACCTCCTGTTGGCCCAACTAACATAACACCATGCCTCACAAGCATAGTTTCATAGAACTGTATCACTTTGTTAACCATACAGATTTCAGGCTGAAGGTTTTTTCCATTCATGACATCCACAATTGTAGACTGCAAAATACCATAGTTGTGTTCTGGAATTTGGACTCCAGGAAAAAGATCGGATATGATTCCACTGATAAAACAAAAGTAAAATTGATTAGGAACCAGTGGTCATGGATACTTTCTCATATTTCTACAATTACTTAATTCTTCGGAATATGTATAATATTAGTTTGCCCTGTGTGCTGTGACAGAAGCAATCATTTTTTTCCTGATATCCTGTATAATTTTGTTTCCTGTAGTAGACCAATGTTCTTAGTATAATAGGAACTTCCTGAGGATAAGTAACATCTCTTATGTTTCTCTATTGCCAATAGTGTGTGGTATAGTACCAAACACACTGATGGTGATAAATTTATTAATTTATTTTAAAAGTTATATTTGTGTGTCAACTTTTTCCAAATGTATTTAGCTACACTGATAACTATAAGTGGACATTTAGGAAGGTAAGATGAGAATTTAAGTAGAAAATGAATACTGGGTGAAAAAAAGGGAGAAAGGGAAAAGTTGGCTATTTCTAAGAGAACCATTTTTTAGGGAATGTTTCTATGGGAGAAAAGAAATTAAATCTCTACCTTATGTTATATACACAAATACACGTGATATACAATAAAGACCTTACATAAAAGTGACAAAAGTATTAGGTGAAAGTGTGGAAAAGATGAATTTTGCTATATTATGGTAAGAAGATCTTTCTAAGAAAGACAGGAAATCTATAATGAAAAAAATGTTGATAGAGTGAAAACAAAACCAAATAGACAAAAAACAAATTTATGTGAGATAAAAGGCTTTATACATAAACTTAAAGAATGAACCAGAGACTTTTATATATTTCCAATGTTTATGTCAGATAAAGGTTATGAGTTCCTATAAGAAAAAAAACATGCTTTAAGAATAATAAACGTATAATGTTGTGGAGGTGAAGGAAGATAGTGGAAGTGAGCCAGACAGCAAGTCCTGATCTCATCACAATACAGAAAGAAACTCTCTTTTTCCCTCTCCTATTTTCCCTATCTCTCAATACTTTGAGAGGTAGGTGACAAAATAAATCCTCTAAGGATCAACATTACAAAGTCTGAGAACTGGAGGGACTGGAAGACAGGTTACCAGAGTAGATAACAAACTCAGAACCTGAACCCTAACTGAAGGGTTCCAAAGAGAGAAGGGGCGGGGAGTGAATATTCTCTTAAACTCACTCACTCAAAAACCGTTGAAAAGACCAAATTTAAATTACGCCAGTAATATAAGGCTTCTTAAAACATCACAAACAGCTTAAAAACAAATTATGAAAAGAAAGCTGAGCTGGGTCACAGCCAGTTATGCTCTTAGCTCAGCATGGTGTCTTCCCATGCCCAGACGGCTGCAAATTAAACCAGAGGGAAGTCCTCTTAAGAATCCAGCCAGCCAGGCATGGTGGTGCATGCCTGTAATCCCAGTGGCTCAGAGGCTGAGGTAGGAGGATAGGGAGTTCAAAGCCAGGCTAAGCAAAGGCAAGGCCTTGAGCAACTCAATGAAACCCTGTCTCTAAATACAATACATAATAGGGCTGGGGATGTGGCTCAGTGGTTAAGTGCCCCTGGGTTCAATCCCCAGCACCAAAACAACAACAACAACAACAAAAAAAAAACCCCAAACAAACAAACAAACAAAGAATCCAGTCAGAAAGAACTTCTAGAAGGAACATTATTAGTCGTAAATTGCTGATACCCCCTTTCCCTTTCCCTTACCATGCAGCATTCACTCACTTGCTTGACTAAGACAATGAAGTACCTTTGACCCCAAACAAAGGAAAATAGATTCACCAGAGCACCCCCCCTCCAAAACTGCCTGGAGGCATGTGGGAAGACTAGGGACAATCCCAGAGATTGCAGGGCAGTGCCAGGGGGAAACTGCCAAAATATCCAGTGACACAGAGACCCCAAGGGAAATTGCCAGATGCTATGGCAGCACAAAGGGGCTGATACCAGGCTTAACAGGTACACAACCTGAACTGGGATCACAACTGGCAAGTGACAGGGGACTGTTTGTATACTTGCGGGACCTTGCATCAGACTTACTTAACAGAGGGAATAAACACCCGCCACGTACAACCTGGGGAAGCAGAAACTAGAGTCCAGGTAGATCACCAAAGACCCTTCAGACAGTATCTCAGAGAGCAGTGTCAGTCAGAGGGGAATACCTCTCACTCATGGAAAATCCACAAGCAGAGTTCCTGTGTTCACACAGGCATCAGGATCTTCCCTGCAAAAAGGATCCAGCAGAGGAAGTAGATACAATGGTGACCCACAACAAACACAAGGCACTTCAGAACCTGCTTTCTGAACTACTGCACACAATAGAATCAGCCAATCCATAACACTTCACCCTCTGAGCAGTCAGGTGCAGGTCCCTGAGCTGACGAACCAGAAGCTACAGGTAGGAGGTTCATACCAACCAGGGAACTGGCTCCTGTGCCCCTGCAACTCAGGAGAGATCCATAGCCAAAGGCTGATGGACATCTGCTAAGTGTCCAAACAAGATTCAACAATTTTCTTTACCTCAACATGGTATACTATAAAGTACTCTAATGTCAACTTTGATCATACAAATAACTCCTTAACTTGAATGTTAACCCAAAAGCCAACATTGTACCTTTAACCCATTTGAATATATTTCACCAAATGGTTTAAAGCATCAATTGTAATCAATCTTCCTCTTTGTGTTCCTAGCTCTAGTTTGTACTTGCTTCTCTTAACCCCTACACATCTTCTTGTACAATCTGCGATTACCTCAAATAACACCCATTCATCTATTTCTGTTTTCTACCTTGGTATAAATTACCCTTTTATAGCTTTTCTCCACCCTCCTTTCCCTCTTCCTATTTGCCCAATCTTTCATATCCTCTCCTTTTAGTTCTTAAGGTTATAGTAAGTTTACCAAATTTAACAACTAATTTTTTGACCTGTTCCAGAACTGTATTATAGGTATAGGTATAAGGTATAAGGTTGAATAGAATGAGGCATGGCTCAGAAGTGATTATAGTAAATAGGGCTTCACTGGCATCTCTTAAAGTAGTGCTGATTTGGGAAGTAGAAGAGGTCACACATTGAAATAAAATATTCTTATTGGGATATTCAACCAACCCAAGGCCTATAAAAGAAAGTAGTTCACAAAGTAGTCCTTCACTTAAAAAAGTCAGAACTATACTGGTAGATGGATGGACATACAAATGACATGAAAAAACAAAGGAATAAACCATCCCAAACAACTCAGAATACCTCAACAACAGATTCCATTGACACCACAGGGGAGGAAAGGTCACAAAAGGAACTTAGAAAGGTCTTAAACTGTTCTATGAGATAAAAGGTGATGTAAGGAGTGAAATCTGAAAATACAAGAATTGAAAGATCACTTTAATAAAGAGGTAGAGAGATTCTGAAAAAGAACCAAACAGAAAATCTTGAAGGAATCAATAAAACAAATTAAAAATTCAATGGAAAGCATCCCAAATAAAGTAGACTATTTTGAATATAGATTTTCAGGCCTTGAGGACAAAGTATATAATCTTGAGAGCAAAGTTGACCATAGAGAAAAGATGTTGAGATCATGAACAGAATATTCAAGAAATCTAGGATAACATTAAAAGGTCAAATTTAAGATTCACTGGGATAGATGAAGACTCTGACATACAAACTAGAGGAATGCATAATCTTTTCAATGAACTAATATCAGAAAATTTCCAAACCTTAAGAATGAAATGGAAAAATCAAATACAGAAGGCAATAGGACTCTAATATATAAAACCACAATACAAATTATTATGACACATTATTATGAAGCAGATCCACTCCAAGATACATTATTATAAAATCTCTCTGGAGGACAATTTGATAAAATCTATTCAAATTAAAAATGTACAAACCCAGGAAACTTGTTTCTAGGAATATCCCTTATGCAAATGTGTATGTATATCTATACATACACACATATGTATAAACTAATAAACCAAGACAATGAATAACTACAAGAAAAATTAAACAGAAAAGAAAAACATCGTTCAGCAGTGGGTAATATTTATATAGCTAATAAATTCTGCAAACAATGGCTATTTAGCTCAACTCAGACAATCTAGCCATACAGAAGATGGGTGGAAAGAAAAAAGTGCATTTTATATCCTCATTTCACTTTAGTAACTAAATATCTAAAACTGAGAAATCAAGAAGTGATATAAGTATGGTACTGAGATAAATGAGGGGGAATAATAATATAAATAAAATAATTAAAAATGATTGCATTTAGAAGTGGGAGTTGGTAAAAGGCAAGTAATTGTTTTCCATGAGACTAATTTGGGAAACAATTTTATTTTTAATACTGTGTACACATATAACTTGGAGAAACACGAAATTGAATAAAAAAAAATGGATAGGAGCAATAACATTAATGTTAAGCCCCAAGCCTGATTTTTTTAGGTTAGAAATTTCTCTTAGATAAGAACTGTTAACCAAAAGCTAATTTGTCTATAGCACACAGCCTGGTGATCAATATTTTGAAAAAAAAAAAAAGGTGATTGGAATAACGCTGAATGTTGAGTAGCTTTATTGTAAATTAGTATTTCTTAAATTAGCATTAATAAACATCTCCAGAAAAGATGAGAAATTATTAGTTTGTTAGAGATAGAAATAATGAAGACAAAACCATTCTTTTCCTCTATGTGGTAGCTATGCTTTATTCTGTGACATCTAGAAACTTACCTGAACAGAATAGCATCATCTGTTAGAAATTTTGGCAAGTTGGAGTCTCTTAAAGCTCTTATCAAAACCACATCTTCATTTAGGTTTGGGTGCTCTCTTTTTAAAGACCTAAATTCAAGGAAATATTTCAGACAATGTTCCAAAAATGTGACATGAAATGTGATTTTCCAGAATTATAAGTCAGGGATTCTGCTTGTAGAAAGCTGGATGATTCCCCATCCTATTTCCAAAATTCCTGCTGGAAGGAGAATCATTTCCCCTTGCATGCTCAGTGTTCATCTCTAGCACATCACAGGGACAAGTCCTGCACTGCCTACATAGCCTTGAGGAGAATGACAAGGGCTTCTTCTCAAATGCCCTTCCTCATCAACCCAGATTTTATCCCACTTTAGTTTACAGTCTCCCAAATGCATCACAATGACTCACATCCTTGTCACTTTCTTCTCCTATCTGCCCAGCACGCTCTGCCTTGCTTTTTTGCCCACTCTAACTTACCCTTCAAAACTCATTACTTAGCTCCATTTTCTAGGAAGTCTTTGATCCTCTGTCTCATGCCCTAGTGAAACTTAGGCACAGTCCTATGTTGCCCTCACCACACTGTAGAGATGACTGCATACTAGTCAGTCTTGCCCACTGAACTCTTAGTTCAGTGTATCTGAACTCTTAATTCCCTAGTCCCTTATTGGCAGTCCTGTAAACAGGACATGTACTGAATCTAGGAGGTTAAAAGAAAGAATGGAGGATAGAAAGGGCAAGAAGATTTGTGCAAAGCTGTAGGATCACACAACAGGGGCCCTGGATGTGCTGAGCCTGAGTCAGTGAGTCATTCTTGGGAGGAAAAACTAGAAAGACTAGATTCTCCAAGAGACTCCAGGCAAGTTGGGGATTCCAGAGACAGTCTTTTCAAGTAGTTATAAAGAGAAAAGTTGGGGT
Organism: Glaucomys volans; assembly: GCA_020662805.1. Lineage (NCBI taxonomy): Eukaryota > Metazoa > Chordata > Mammalia > Rodentia > Sciuridae > Glaucomys > Glaucomys volans. The sequence goes on along the minus strand of JAJEJO010002720.1, from coordinate 287,867 downwards.
TTGAAAATGAGGGAAGATTCTTGCCTTGCTAGAAACTAAAATGCAGTTCAATCTTGGCACAGAGGTAGAATGTATGACATAAACCTGAATTGAAAATGGGATGATGAAATTTCTTTCAACTCTTGAGGATTTTTAAGGCAACATGTGTGACTCAACTTAGCATATATGCATATCAGACTACGTGCTTTTTAAGTCTAGTCATCCTGTCTGATGATATCCAAGGCTTTTGTACACCAATACATATGATGAGTTTAGGGGAAATGAAAATTAGCTGAAGCCTAGTTGGATTCAGGAGAGCAACCATGTTGGGACTCTTAGTGAAGATCTGTCACATATCATGGGACTGTCATGGGAAGAATGCTGCAAAAGCAGCAGCTAACATTTATTAGTCATTTGCTATGGATTAAGTGTTGCTGTCAGAGCCTCCTGTGAGTTACCCACTTAATGCATTTGATTATAGGGTTTGGAAGTTTTACTCTCAATCACTTTGGTTTCTTACCCAGCCATGACCAGTACAGATTTCACAGCTCTCATGCCAAAATCATAGTGATCCTGCTGAGAGAGCTGTTCACTGCAAAGTTTATACATCTGGGTCATTTTTCTTGCTAATGTTTTACTGGATTCAAATCCTTCAGAATATAGGATTACCTAGAATAGAAAGATTTAACACAATATCTCATATTGTATTGATGACAATATATTAGTGTGATACAATACATTCAAAAATTGACTTCTTGGCTTTATGACTTTTCATGTTATATCATTTAATAAAGAAATGTAAAGACTGAGGGTAAAAGAGTTTTCAGTGCCTCAGGAAGGGGTCAGGCAGAATATCATGGGTAATACCTGGAAATTGATTCTGGTTTCTCTCTATAGATGAAGATGTGGGCTTGGTGACTTTTAGTTCAAGGAATAGCAGAGTTCAGTTTTTGGAAATGTACAAATAGAGGTTGGATGGTGTTATAACTCCTGAGAACAAAATCAAGAATCGGACTAATCTGACAAAAAGGCCACCTTGATGGTACTTGTGATGGCCACCTGCTCCCTTTAGGTTCCCTGGGAGTCAAGGGGAGCTACATAAAGGTTTGCAGCCTCTCCCTATAAGACTACCTTGCTCCTGAAAAACTTCTGCATCCTTAGTTAAATTAGTTGAATGAAGCCTGGCATCTTTGACAGCGTAGGTGGGAATGGACCCTTTCTTCTACCCATAATCTGCTTAAACACTGCAGTTGGTCTCAGAAGCAGGATTTGAATGATGCACAGACTTCTTACAAGGTCTGTTTTGTTTTCTGCTCTATAATTACTGATTTGCAGCATTTTGCACATAGGTGATAAAAATGTTTATTGATGGCAGACTCTGACTATTCTCAATCTGTAACAAGAGGACTAGCATTCGGAAGACTAGATTTTTAAATTTGTCCCACTAAATACTGAGTAACAGCAATAGGACAAAATATGAGAAGTTAAAAAGTATTGCAGTGGGTTTTAAACCCAGTTTAGTTTCTATCAGCTTAAGCAATAAGCAAGAAATTAATCATACATGTCCATAGAGAGAATCAAGAGTGAAGACAACACCTGCCTTAACTGCTTCTCCCACTCCATCATACCCACAAAAATTATTGAGGATACTGAGGTATTGAGTTATAATTCTTATAATGATAGGACTTGGCATGGTCTATTCTGGCCTTAATTACCTTTACTTTATAGAGGATATTGAAAATTAGCTGTTATCAAAAGAATTTATTAGCTACAAGAATACTCTGTGTTTTCTAAGAAATTCCATTTTTAAATGGGTGGTGTCTCTCGTTATGAAATGCAGTGCTGAACACAGGTCTCTAGGAGACCTGGAGTCTGGAAATATTTTGGCCTTGGTAGTCAGACAGATGAATACATGTGTAAGAATTCACTAAGTTTTACCCTTGTGAACCTGTGTACTTTATTGTATTTATATCATACCTTAATCAAAGTTACTTGAAAAATAAATGTAAAACTTAAGTACATTTATTCTTAGTTAGTATTAAGGAACAAATACCATTTTAATTAGAAATATGCCTTGTTAGATAAAGATAGAACAAGCAAAATCATAATTTATTAGTGATTACTGTTTTCTTTCTAAGTTGTTGCAGACTGACAAACCAATTCTTCCATTATAGTGATTAGTATAGTTTCTACCTAACATCCTTTGATTCTAATAAAAAAAATTCATAAAGGGAAGTGAGACTAATACTGTGTTTTTAGAATCAATCCTTACATTTCAATTCCTTGGAGATGAACTGATAAAACCACAAATGAACTGGTTAATGAAACTAATTGATTCATTCCAGTTTTAGGGCTACTGTATTCTAGATACCATTCTGGGCTTATATAGCAGTAAACAACAACAACAACAAAACCAAACATGCAGAATGAAACATTCTCTGTGATAGCAATCATATCTACAATACAAGAAACCATGTTGAAAATTTTGCTTCTTAATCACAAAAAGCTTACCTCTGCAATCAAAGCATAATTTGGAACCATCATTGCAAATGGTCTAAAAAGGGCTTTCAAATTATCTGGCAACTCAGTTCTGCCTGCATATCCGGGATTCATTGTGATGAAGGCTGCACAGGTCATAATCAATTTTATTTCCCTTCCCTCAAACATGAATCTAGAGAGCTGTTTAAAGAGAAAGTATAAATTAACCCTTCTCCAGGCATTTGTAACTTCTCTCACATAATAATTAGACATGTAAAGAAACATTCAAGCAAAGACTACTGAATCCTGTTGTTGGACAATAAGGAGCATTTCTCTTCCGATTTTATCCTGCCAACTTCCAATATCTGGGTTCAGTGTTTCTTACTCTCTGCTTCCCTGCCCCTGCCTTGACCAATCTGTCTCTTCTTTCCTGGTTCAGTCCTGCAATTTTTTAGGTCTCAACATCTTTTGCTTAGACTCTTCAGTTCAATGATCATTAAACCTTCTCCACTCCCACTTTCTGGTATTTTCCAAGAAATTCTAATCTATTCTTAGTCTAATCTATTCTTAGTCTTTGGTACCTCTGCACTTTCATTCAACAGCAGAGGCTTGCTAAACACTTGTGGGTGAGGCTCTAGGTTAGCCATTGAGGCACAGAGCTGAAGGAGACTGACTCTTGAACTCTTGAGAAGCTCCTAAGTTTGCTGTGTATCATCAGACATAGAAATGACAACATGGTGCTAAAAATGTTACAGTGGAGGTATGAACAAAGCATCCCTTGGAGAGGCAATTTGCTTGAGACCTGAAGAATTAAGAGGGCATTTCAGCTAGATAAGCAGGAGCAGCCTTTCCTGGCAAACAGTGCAGGAGGAAGAAAGAACACTGCATGTTCCAGGAATGACTAGCAATTCACTTTGCTACAAAATAAAAGTATAACTAGGTTGGGGTCTGGGCATTAAGAGTCTTGCATACTAAACTAAGGAATTTAGTTTTAATCCCATGGTTGAGAGCAAACCGAGGAGACTTGTAAGCAGAGTGATAGGAACAAAGGTGGAAGTGGAGAGGTTGGGTAAACTATAGACAGGGTGGCTGCTAAGTAACTGTCACTGGGGAGAGGATGAAAGCCAGAATTTGAGAGGTGTAAGTGGGGATGAGAGGCACCTAGTAGATACAATTAATATAATTTGGTGACACTTTAGATTTTGGATTGATAATAGACAAATCAGAGGCAAATTCAAGGTTTCTAGTTGGGACACTATAAAAAGGTGCTATAACAGACATGAGGAATAAGGGCAAGACCAGGGTGGAGTGGGGGCAATGTTTCATTGCCTAGATAAAAGAATGGGGAGGATGGTACAACCGAAGGCCAGTTCTGCACTAAAAGAGTGAATGTGCTATTCAAACCTCTCCATCTCTATGCTGTCGTTCCTTCTATACCAGGGGATGCACCCACTCCAACTCTCTCATCTGGCCACTAGCAACTTGAGGACAAGGTTGGTTAACCTCAGAGTCCTCCTACTTGCCCTATACCTCACATGGCAACTCTTGAGTTGGCAATGCTTCTATTTTCTCTGTTCACTGATCCCCTCCGTCCTCCAGCTTTGTTTTCAGTTACTCAACAGGATGATAATGATTTACTTGTTCTGTCTGAAAGAACTTGCCTTTAATATAGACCTCCCCAGAGTATGTGGGAAATAGGAGGGTGGGCAGTTGAAGGAATTGGACTTCAGGGTCCCATAGATTTAGGTGTGCATCTTGGTATTATGGTGTCTATGGAAATATTTTTTAACTCTGAATCCTTCTTACCTATAACTTTGGGGAAGTACCAGGTACTACACAAAGGCTGGTGTAAAGACGAGATAAATGTAAAGTATACCACAATGACTTTTATCAGTTATTAAAGTCCAATTCCTGCTTTTTTTTTTATTTGTTCTAGAATTTGTTTCTCTACAGAGGCAATAACCAAAATACTCAACAACTCTTTATCAGGGCCCCTTATTGTATGAGTGGCTCCTATCTCACAGCTGGAGCTGAATCTAAAGGTCCCCTGCTCTGTCAGGGAAAACTCATACTTATGAAGCCTGAGGAGATCTGTGGCTTTACTGACAGGGGCCTAGGGATTAGCGGGAGGCCCTTGAGGGGCTTGTGGGGAAATTGTGGTTTGTATGGGTTGTACATCACTGCTGCCTTTCGATGACTAAAACTCAGAAGGTCAAGATGGAGCATTAGGAGTCTTGGTCTCATCTTTCATTACAGTCAGCTTTCAATACAAAATACCCTTCTTCGGGAACACGTTCATATGTGGCTGGAACAAACATTAAATAACAGGACCACTACATACATTCATTTAACCCTATACTCCTTGGATTTTCTAGTCCAGTGAGCTCTGGAGAGCCAAGGTCCTCTTGGATTTTCTACGACTTCTACCCATTTTTCCACCAGAAGCAAGCAAAGTCTGGGGGCTATAATGAAGGCTGTGAAGCTCATAAGAGGCAATCTTAAAGAAACAAAGTAAATAAATAAATGTTAAAGGCAAGAACAAGAAGGGCAAGGAGGGAAAAAGGAGTGGAGGGCAAAGGAACAGGGTGTGAGTGTGTATGGAATAGAGTTCCTTCAGGGCAGGGACTGAGTTTTACAATCTCTGTATCTCCAGGTTCCAGCACAGCACTGGTGCGGGTTAACTACAAACTTAAGAACTTCTACCTTGATAGACAGTTGACCAATGCCTTACCTTTGCGGCTTTGGCACTCCTAATGGTGATGAGTTGCTGGGCAATGACTGACAAAACTTCTATGTCAATTCGATTAAATTCATCGAAGCAACACCAGGCTCCTGACTGGGCCAAGCCACTGAAGAAGCGCCCCATCATCTGAAATCAAAATATAGTCACTCACCTTTGAATTACACAGTTCAATTCCTTTATAAGCTAAATATTGAGCTGAAGTATTAAACAGAAAAGAGGTGGTATCTGCAAATAAGCAATGCTTTTTAGTAAATAACGGGCTGTCAGATGTAAGCACTTTTATACAAGAAGAACTCTTTTTGCCTCTCTCCAGATGATTTGAATCTAATTTTTCTTTTAAATAACAAGACAATCTGACCAATTTTCTTTCATTTTTCATAATCTCCACTCATTTCCACAAATACTTGACCGGTTCTCATAGACTCTAAGACACGGAAGAGACAAATTTAAAGACTTTAAAAAAACTTTAGAAAATTTTACTAATGTAAACTTTTGTTATCTTCTAGGTGATTGAGAGCACATGACTACAGCTGAGCAGAAGGCATCACTGCACAGGTTAAGGTAGAGGTTCTCGTTTTTTTTCTACAGCAGAATCCTGACGGCAGAAAAAATGAGTACGTACTGTTGCCACATAAAGTTTACAGTTTATCTGGAGACTTGAATTTTGGGTTAGCACATACTGCATTATCCATCTCTTTAAAAACCGTTAATGGGTTTTCTGTCTCCTTAGGTGTTCAACTTTACATACACTCCTACCACCCCTTATTCTAAGTCCCATGAATTGTATAAAGACAGATGTATATGTGAGTGTCTCTCTTCATTTCTGTGTCCACACTTGTATTAGTTAGACAAAAACATAACAGAAAGGGAAACTGGTAGTAGGGAGAGAGTTTTGAAAAAATATTAGAAGATTGAAAGTACATGGAAACAGATTTTCTAAGTGAGAAGGGAAAACTGCAGACCCAAGACAGAAAGGGAGGAGAACTGCCTTTCCCTGGTGCCTCCAAGAAACTCCAAACCCAACATCAGTACATGCAAGGAAAGCAGGCACAGGCTTCAGGGCAATCTTTGGAAATTAGTCAAAGATCAGCTCTTGGAAAGATCAGATTTGTGTGGTCCTTTCTCTCTTGGTAACAGGGCTCTTGAGATTTCAGTATTGACTTTTTTTCACCAAGCTAAAACACAAGTACTGCCTTCTCTAGAAAAGGGATCTGCGTTGGGGAGAGATTGGGAGGAGTCATTAGCTTGGAAGGTAAAGGAAGAAGAGACAAAGAAAAAAAGATGAATTCAGATCTGTAGTTACTGAAATTCAAAAAATAATAAAGAAAAGATAGGTTCATCCAAAGGTAAAATCCATTGAAATATACCCCTTTGAGAAAAAAATCCTATTCAATACTTAATAGGGGCTTCCTGATTTTTTTTGGCTTCTCCATGCCCACTTACATTCTCAGGGGAAGATTGATGTCCACACATCCTACACTTCCACAATGCTCACAATAGCTCCTTCATTTAGAGAAGGATATTTTGAGTAAATGAGCAATCTACACTAGTCTTCAATCTATACTTATGAACCAAGAAGTGAAGATCAACAGACAATTGAGAGAAATCAGTATCAAGAAAAAGAAGGAATGAGAAGGACGAACTGAATGGGCAATTCTGGAGAAAATGGAGATAATTTAGGAAACAGAAGAGTATAAAAAAAAAATTCACATGACAACCTTGAGATCTGAGAGGAAACTGCACTCCTATAATAAAATTGGATGCTCTAAAAATAAATTTGTCAGAGATCAGAAATAGTCCTTGGAAATTAATAATACCATAGCCAAGATAAAAAAAAATTAAATGGATGCACTGAATGGTAGAATGGCGAGTACTAATGACCAAGCTGGTATTCTAGACAACAAGAACTCTTCTGTAAGAGTGGGAGACCACTTCAGAGCAATGGTTTTTACCACTTAAGATTATGCATACTGCCTGGAGTATGAAGATTTCCCAAGGAATATCTGTGAATGGACAGTTTTAAATGAAGTAAAAAAGAAAATTCTAGACCTTTATCTTTGATATAGACTCTTTGCTATAATTTATCTTCTTGAGAACATGCCTGTGGTCATACTTGTTCTCCATTTCTATCTGCCCTTCACAAAAGATCCTCTTTCCTTTACTCATGGTTGTGTAGCATGTGCCTAGAAGAGCAGGAAAGCAGCCATATGACTGTGTTCACTAAGTCATGTGCCACATGCACAAAGACCAGATCCTAGTAGCTGCCAGGCTCTCATCCATACTAAATCTTACTCTAGTACATTACTCCAGGATGCAAGAACCTCTCACCTGTCAAACAAAGGAGCAATTCCAAATACTGATTTTGAACAAAGGAGCATTTCCAAAGACTGACTGGGAAATAAATACTTCTGCAAGTCAGGTAATTTCTAATTCTTCACCTTCCTTATAAAGGTTTCAGTGCTTAGAAGTGAAAACTGGAAACAAATCTACAGTCAAATACAACTGGGCATATTATTTATTCCAACAAGTGAGACCACACATTGTGGGGAACCTTGGAAACCATGAGGGAACTGTGGGTTGCTTAATGAAAGAACCTTAGGAGGAGTTATAGGATTTGCACTCGTATTAGCAAATTTGGGGGGAAGGCTCAATAGAAAAAGAATTTGGGGCTGTATATTAGTTTTTTAGAACTGCTGTGACAATTTTCATAAACTGGGTGATGAGAGCAACAGAAATCTATTTTCTTACAGTTCTGGGGGCTACATGTCTGAAACCAAAGTATTGGCAAAGCCATGCTCACTCCAAGTATCCTCCTAGGGAGGACACTTCCTTGTCTCCAGATTCTAGTACTGGGAGGTAATCCTTAACATTCATTGGCTTGCACTGCATCACTCTAATCTCTGCCTCCTGTGTATCTTCATATGGCATTCTCCTCTCAGTGTGACTATAGCCACATTTGCCTCTTCTCATAAGAATACTAGTCTATCCAATTCCAGTAGGATCCCATCTTAACGAGTACCTCTGTAAAGACTCTATCTCCAAATCAGGTAACATTCACAGGTACTAGGGTTAGGACTTGAATATCTTTTAGGAAGACACAAATCAACCCACAACACTCCAAATTAGGTGCTGGTAGAAAGCAGAAACAATTCTATAATGCATACCATAATATGGGACCCTAATAAGGACAGCCTGCCTGAAGCTATCATGGTAAAGATGGAGCAGTTACTCTGGTTAGCAGGGGAAGGAGATGTTAAGCCAGATGATTCATAAGCACACTAAGGTTAGAAAGACAATGTTCTAAAAGAAGCAAAAAGAGTGGAATAGAAATGAAAAAACAGTCTATTAGCCCTTAGACTTGGAATGCTTTCTTTAAATGGCAAGGGTTTCATGATGTTGTGTTGGCTCTTCTCTACAGGTTTAATATTCCATTAAATTCCATGATGAACAATCCTTGATACTGTGCTGTGCTAAGGGTTTACATTTTTACATTCAACCCCTAGACAAAGCAAAGACGACATAATTATAGTTATAAAACAGCGTGCAAACTTCATAAGCCTTGGAAGTGAAAAGAAAGGTAAAACTGGAACAGAGAGTTGGCAGGTTATGCCTAACAAAGTCTTATTTAATGAGTGGATAGACAGTGTCTGCCATGAATGTATTACAAATACAGAAACAAAAAGGTATGCTTTTACATTTTAAAAGCAATTATCAGAAGAAGTGAAAACAAATGAGAATCTCTGTAAGTCCAAAAGATTCTTTCAGAGGGTTGGCAAGGTCCAAGTGTTCTCATAATAACACTAAGGTGTTATTTGCCTTTTCCAATCTCATTCTCTCATCAGGGTACAGAATAGAAAAGTGTCACTGATATAGTTTCAGTTTTTACACTGTAAATTACCTTTAAGAAACTATTTGTCAAGTTTTGATAATATTTCAAAGAATATTGACAATTACCTAAAGCATTATTAAAATATTCATCTTTTTTCTGAGTACATATCTATGTGAGGTTAGATTTTCTTAAAATATTTCAAACAAAATAACATACTGCAATAATCTGAATGTAGATTGCAATCTTACCATGAATTCTTATCTCCTATAGATTTCTTTCTTAGTACACATGTCTCCAAATTGTTCATCTTCTCCTGTCAACTTTTTTGTTCCTAGGTTTCCTTGCTATTCTTTTTTGTATCTCATCTTCCTCCTATCTACTTACTGACATGTAAAGTTTTAAAATATATTTTCCCACCATTTACCAAATCCTTCCCTGCCCTGATTCTTACTTGGATTACCCAGCATACCATGTGTTGATTCTTCTTCCTTGTTCTATTTTTCCACTTTAACCAATCCTTGCCCCACTTCATTTCTGTTGTTTGCATAATTCCATTTTCCCCTTGTTTTGTTATGTCGTGTTGCAAATATTGAAAGCACTTAACATTAGTATTCAGATAAAGGGAATGTACCTTGTAGTCCAAACCATCAGAACAGTTAAAGACAACACACTGGATGGCAAGAGCTTTTGCTAGGTCTTTGGTGGTCTCTGTTTTCCCAGTGCCAGCAGGACCAGCTGGTGCACCTCCTAGGTCAAGCTGCAAAGCCCCCATGAGGCAAAGATAGCAGCGATCCTGAAGAAATTAGTAAATTGTCATCATTGAAGGGAACTGAATTTAGCCACAAATTTATAAGTCATTTCCTTTCTATAGGAGGGTCACTATTTCCCATGTAGGGTTTTATACGATTGAAATATAAAGATCCATGTACATAATTAAATGATGTAAATCTCTGCTTTACAAATATATGTCTCACAGCAAATTTCTTTAAAATTGTTAGATGAAACTTTTCAGAATTGTTTTGACAAAAAGTAATCGTATCAATATTAACCTAAGTGATTAGTAACTTACTGTGAGAGGAGTAATAACCAATCTTGGGCATGCTCCCAAATATTCATAGCCATAAGTGTACTGAGAGAGTGCCATTCTAGCCACACAATTGTCTATGTCTATGTCCCAATAATAGCGCAGTTGTCTCTGCCAGTCAAAGGATTCAACTTGGTCTACCTATATAAGTGATTACAAGTGAAATGCATATTAGACACACTAATTTCAGAAAGAAGTACATGAGCTTACTTAAATGAAACATTTACCTTGGCTTTAATGAGTTCAGTGACTATATCTCTTGCATGCACATCAATAGTAATCAATGCAGTTATGATATTTCTGTGCAATTTAGGTAGAGTGCCTCGAACTAGTGCAGCCAGGGCATTTAATCTCTACAAATTAAAAAAAAATTGTCATTGTCATAGTGAATTTTCAACATGAGCTTGCATACACATATTTTTACTATGAAATTTAGATATTTGCTAAAATCATCTAGTTTTAAGTATTTGTAAATTCTTTGACCAAACAACACAACACTTTAACTCATTTAATTTTCACAAAATTTCTGTGAAGTATAAACTGCCTTTACTCCCATTTTACATTTGAGGAAACTGAAGATGAAAGAGGGTAGATACTTGATGGCAGTCACACAGTTATGCAGTGGCAAAATGAGAATTGAAAAGATATTTGCTTCAAGGAAAGTGAGGCCATACTTTCAATGTAATGAAGGCTCTAAGGAGGACAGTTCTGTCTAAAAACTGCATATAGTTAAAGGTAATGCTCTTAATTTTCAGGGATAGTTTTTCCTTTGATAATCAGGACACCTAAGCATTTTAATCAGGCCAATGGCTGATTAAATAAAAACAGTTTTTGAAAGTTTTAGCTCCTGCTTTTCACCTCAGTAGTTAAACTGTTTACAAAGAACTGTGCTCCTGAAGGTCTTGCACAGCTGGGTTGAATTTTCACTCACAACCCTAATCAGATGCCACTACTAGATAGAGGTCAATGGAATTTTCCCTGGTGGGTCATTTCCGCTTCCTACAGCTCGGGAGATAAAATTTCACTGAGGACATTCGTAAGGGTAATTTCTCTTATTTCAAGAAAATTGTTCCCTTTGTATTTTAAGTATGAATCTTTAAAAATGAAATATTGTTTGTAATTGAATTTGGGTTAAAGATTAGGTATAAATCCTTGTAAGATGTATAGTTGCAAATTTCTTTTCCTGTTACCTAGGTTGCTTTTTCATTGTTAACTGTTTCCTTTGCCACAAGAAGCTCTTTTGGTTGTTTGTTGATGCAATTCCCCTTGTCCATGCTTGCTTTGGTTACCTGTGCTACTGTTACCATGTTCAACACATAAAATGCCAAGGCCCGTGCCTTGAAGTTTCTCCCCTATGTTTTCTACCAGGAGTTTTACAGTTTCAGGTCTTAGTTTAAATCTTTAATCTGCTATGAGTTGATATTTTTAAATTGGTTCTTTTTAATTATACATGACAATAAAATACATTTTGGTATAATTGTACAGCAGGGAATATATCCTTTCTTTTTCACAATGTAGATTCACATGATTCATATAATCTTACATATATATAGGGTAATACTGTCTGTCTCAGTCTACTGTCTTTCCTTCCCTCATCCCCTCCCATCCCATTTTCCTCTACACCATCCATACTTGCCTCCATTCTTCTCTTGCCCCGCCCTGCCACCCCTCCACCCCCCATTATGTATCATCATCTACTTATCAGAGAAAACATTCAGTCTTTGGTTTGGGGGCTTGGCTTATTTCACTTAGTATGATATTCTCCAACTCCACCCATTTACCAGAAAATGCCATAATTTTATCCTTTATGACTGAGTAATATTCCATTGTATATATATACCACAGTTTCTTTATCCATTCATCAATTGAAGGACATATAGACTGGTTCCACAATGTAGATATTGTGATTGAGCAGCTGTGAATATAGATGTGGCTGCATCACTGTACTTTGCTGATTTTAAGTCCTTTGGGTATAAACCGAGGAGTGGGATAGCTGCGTCAAATGGTGGGTCCATTCCAAGTTTTCTAAGGAATCTTCATACTGCTTTCCAGAGTGGCTGCAATTTACAACTTCACCAGCAATGTATGAATGTGCCTTTTTCCCCACATCCACACCAACACTTATTATTGCTTGTGTTCCTGATAATAGCCATTCTAATTGGAGTTAGATGAAATCTTAGGTGGTTTTAATTTGCATTTCTCTAATTACTAGAGATGATGAGCACTTTTTCATATATTTGTTGATCACCTGTATATCTTCCATGAAGTGTCTGCCCAATTCCTTAGCCCATTTATTGATTCAGTGCTTTGTATTTTTGGTGAAAAGTTTTTTAAGTTCTTTATAAATTTTGGAGATCAGTGCTCTGTTTGAAATGTGTGTGTGGAAAAGATTTTTTCTCACTCTGTAGGCTCTCTTTTCACATTATTGATTGTTTCTTTTGCTGAGAAATAACTTTTTAGTTTGAATTCATCCCATTTATTGATTCTTCCTTTTATTTCTTGTGCTCTGGGGATCATGTTGAGGAAGTCTGGTCCGAAGACAACATGAAGAATATTTGGGCCTACTATTTCTTCTATTTGGTGAAGGGCCTCATGTCTAATTCCTAGATCCTTGATCCATTTTGAGTTGAGTTTTGTACAAGGTGAGAGATAGGGTTTAATTTCATTTTACTGCATATGGATTTCCAGTTTTGCCAGCACCATTTGTTGAAGAGGCTATCTTTTCTCCATCGTATGTTTTTGGCACCTTTGTCTAGTATGAGATAACTGTACTTATGTGGGTTTGTCTCTGTGTCTTCTATTCTGTACCATTGGTCTACTGGTCTATTTTGGTGCTAATACCATGCTGTTTTGTTACTATTGCTCTATAGTAGAGTTTAAGGTCTGGTGTTGTGATACCTCCTGCATCATTCTTCCTGCCCAGGATTGCTTTGGCTATTCTGGGTCTTTTGTTCTTCCAGACAACTTTCATGATTGCTTTCTCTGTTTCTATAAGGAATGTCATTGGGATTTTTATTGGAATTGTGTTAAATCTGTATAGCATCTTTGGAAGTATGGCCATTTTGATTATATTAATTCTGCCTATCCAATATACAATATAAGGGTCTAATTTCTCCTACAACTCAATGGCAAAAGACTCAACAACCCAATTAAAAATGGGGGAAGGACTTGAATAGACATTTCTCCAAAGAAGACACACATACAGTCAACAAGTATATTAAAAGATGGCCAAAATAAATGAAAAAATGTTCAACATCTCTAGCAATTAGAGAAATGTAAATCAAAACTACATTGAGATTCCATCTCACTCTAGTCAGAATAGGAACCATCAAGAATATAAGCAACAATAAATGCTGGCAAGGATGTGGGGGAAAAGGTACTCTCATACATTGCTGGTGGGACTGCAAATTGGTGCAACACCTTTGGAAAGCAGTATGGATATTCCTTAGAAAACTTGGAATGGAACCAACATTTGATCCAGCTACCCCACTCCTCGGCACATACCCAAAGGACTTAAAATCAGTATACTACAGTGACATAGCCGCATCAGTGTTTATAGGAGTTCAATTCATAATAGCTAACTATGGAACCAACCTAGATGCCCTTCAACAGATGAATGGATAAAGAAATTGGAATATTATTCAGTCTTAAAGAAGAATGAAATTATGGTATTTTCAGTGAATGGATGAGTCTAGAGTCTATCATGCTAAGTGAAACAAGCCAATCCAACGAACCAAAGGCTGAATGTTTTCTCTGATATGTGGATGCTAATTCACAATAAGGGGGGGGGATGATAGGGAAGAATAGAGATACTTTGGATTAGACAGGGGAGTGAAGGGAGGGGAGAGGGTATGGAGGTAGGAATAATAGTAGAATAAATTGGACATTTTTACCCCATGTGCACATAGATTACATGACCAGTGTAACGCTACATCATGCACAACCAGAAGAATGAGAAGTTATACTCCATCTACATATGATGTGTCAAAATGCATTCTGTCATTTGTAACTAATTAGAACAAATTTTAAAAAAGCTCAACATCACTAATCATCAGGGAGATGAAAATCAAAACCAATTTGTAATGCAACTTCAAATCTGTTAGGATGGCTATTATCAAAAATGAAAGGACAAGTGTTGTCAAGGATGTGTAGATAAAGGAACATTGCACAATATACATAGGAATGAAAAATGGTGCAGCCACTGTGGAAAATAGGATAGAAGTTTTTCAAAAAATTTTAAATGGAATTACTATGTGACTGAGCAATTCCACTTCTGGCCACATATATAAAAGAACTGAAATCAGGATCTTGAGGAGGTATGTTAATAGCAGCATTATTCATATTACCCAAGATGTAGAAACAACCTAAAAGTCCACTAACAGATGAATGGATAAAGGAAATGTGGCATGTACATACAACAGAATATCACTGAGCCTCAAAATGAAGGAAATCACATTTAATAATTTGGATGAATCTAGAAGACATTAAGCTAAGTGAAATGAGCCAGTCACAGAGGGACAAATAATTCATGATTCCACTTATATAAGGCATTGTAAATACTCAAATGCATAGAAATGGAGTAACATTGTGGTTGCCAAGGGCTGGGGAGAGGGGAAAATGGGAAGTTGATCTATAAAGTTTCAGTTATGCAAGATGACTAGGTTCTAGGGATCTGTTATACAGTGTTGTGCCATTGGTAACAATATTGTATTGTGTATTTAAAGGTTTTAAAGAAGGTAGATCTACTAAACAGTTATTCCTTAAAAGCTGCAAGCCATGATAACTCTGATGTTTTCCTTCTGAACTGTTTTTCTTCTATTTTTGTAAGTACTCATATGAATACTAAATAAACACCAAGGTAGTGTCCCTATGAAAAGTTGAACACACAGGATTTTAGTAAGAACCTCAAAGCTTTGAAAAGTTGTGTCAGAGCATTAGAATTGCTGAAATAAACCAAATGTATACTAACCACGTAAATAAAAACCACTGAAACCATCCTGCATGTGAATGTGTTTCATCACTCTGTTTAAAACCTCACCTCAAAATTTACTGTTTCAAAATCTTCCAGGGCCTCTGTATGATTGCTGTCTTCTGTTTCCAGACACTCAGTCAAATCACGACACCACATAATTTGAGAAATGGTCAGAATAACCTGAAGGGGTTGGGGGAAGAAAAGAAAAACAAACATCTTCCTTAAGTACGATGTACCTCACCAAAGAAGGATCCAGAAATGGAAATTTAACCAGTTTGTTTGTGTTACTTGAGAAGGGTGGCCAGCCACCACCCATTCTGTCCTTGGTTTCCCCTGATAGTCAGCAATGGCAGCTTTGCATAGGCGACGCAGAGAAGTGAACATGGCTTCTTCCACTTTACCGAGCCATTCTTCCACATTGCCTCGGGCCTTGAGGCCTTTTCCCAAGCCAACCTAGAGGGTAATCAGAGCAATCATAAATGGCTCAGGTAGGACTTGGAAGTTACATACATCTTTATTTCTGTAACAGATTCCTCAAGTTATTTAATACTGAAACCTGACTGCAAATATTAGAATTTTCTATTGCCCCCAACACACACACCCTGCACTGTATTACTGTTTACTCTGGGAGCCAACTCCCTGTAAGAGGAGCACATGCATGCTACCCGAATTTCTTCAATTATTTCCATTTTTGTACTTGTCATCAGATGTTTTATCCCCAGTAATTTCTCTAAACCTGTTCTCATTGAAGTTACCCATGTCCTCCCAACTGAAAGGTCCAGCTGACACTTTTTAGGACTTGTCATATTTATTTCTCAGACTTATAATACCTTGAATATTGTGCTTGTTTTGGACCCCTTTATCTGTTCTTCTACCATCCCTTTATATTTCATGCTTCCCCAAGATTCTATCCTTAATCCTCCCCTTTCCTTTCTTCTGCACCATGAGCAAAATCTTTTGTAAGTAGATCAATTCAGGATAAAAAGAAAATGTTTTGGGGGTCCCACTTCTCCTACAGATACACTACTGTGCTCTAACTGAACCCAATTCCTTGGCATTTCTTTGCATAATTCTTTTGTCTAGAATGCTTTATACTTTAATGACCACACAACAGATACTTCTCATCTTTTTTGACTCTGTGTGTATGTATATGCACACTCTACATGACTATGCACTTGCTTGATTTCTCACAGTCTGCCAATACATTCATTCTCTTGGTAGTCACCATATTCCAGGTGCTGCTGTAAAATGCCCTGAAGCTGCTACTACTAGTAACTAACACATAGTGCTCACTGGGTACTGCCTTACATACCCGGTAAACTTTATAAAGTAACACCTGAAAGTCTGTATCATGCTACTTTACTATTACTAATCCTCACGTTATATAGTTGATTAAAAGTGGGTCTTGAATCTTGGTGGCCTGGCAAAGAACTGACCCTCTAAACCAATCCACTATTGTGCTTCTTGTGGAGAGTTGGGACATTTTTCCAGTTTTCTCTACTTTGTTTCCAAGAACAGAACATATGTCTCTGTTATTGCATTTACTGTGGTAATTTTTAATTGTTTGATAATTTCTCCATTAGAGTTTGAATTCTGGCAGAACAAAGGTCTTATCTTGGTTATCCTTGAAACCACTGAGCTGGGAGAGCACCTGGCATGCTTAGAGTGAGAATGTGTAGATATCTACCTCAATCCTGGAAGAGTAACAATTTATCTTTGAGGATTTATAAACAAAAGCCTCTTACCCTTTCTCCCTCTGGAGACAGCATCGCCAAGATATCATTAGTATAAACCTTTTCTGGCTCTCCATCAACACCCGGAATTCTTCCTTCAGCAGGAGGCATGAGAGCAAATTCAAGTTTTGAAATGGAGTCAAAGCATTTCCTTAAGTGTGGCTGCACAGCCTGCGGATTTCGAGTTTGGGCCAAGATTTCCAGAAGTTCATCATTCGACAAGAAGTAAAATCTGTATTAAAGAGAATCTTTAAAATATAACTTGAAATTGAAGCTAAGCCTTAGGTTAGACATAGAAGATAAACTACTTAGGCATGTGTCTTCCAATCAACTAATTTTCTGGACCTTTAATTATACTGGATCTGGGTTCCTAGAGAAGCCACATTTCTCTAAATAAATTTTCTATAAATATTAGTGATGATGCAGTTCAAACATCTAGAATTACTGGCGAGTACATAAAAGGTAGATATTTTTCATAAAAATGCTAGCTCTTGTTATAATACTGATTTGTTCACATCAGTATTTCTTGCATTTGAGGTCTTAGAATGGAGATATTATTTACTTGCTCTCGTGAGAAGCCATCTTGCCTAGTACCTCACACACACCTACAATTCTATACATCATTTGTTCAACAGGTAATAAATGGATGAGTGGTGGCAGGAACCTTATTTGGTTCTATAAATGAATATGGGTCATCATCACAATCCAAAAGCACATGCTGGTCCCTGCAGTATGTGCTATGTGGAAAGTGACAATATTATTTTGCCAACTAACCATTTCCAACTATATAAAGGCTATATTTATTCAGAGAAAACTATTTTGTGTATATTTCATTGTCATTATCAGCAAGACAGGTTAACAAAATGTGAATTATAGAATAGGGGGTTGGCAAGTTGTACCCCACAGGCCAAATTGGGCCTGCCATCTGTTGTTGGCAGGGTACAGTAAATAAAGATCTTTTGTCACACTGGCAGGCAGATACACCTTCTATGGCTTCTTTTGGCTACAATGGTGGAGTTGAATATTTGCAACAGACTGTATGGTCTGCAAATCTTTAAATATTTACTTGGTGGCCTTTTACATAAAAAGAAAGGCTGATCCCTGCTCTAAATAATGAAGATTCTTCTAAATTTGTCTTCAGGTAATGCAGTTTATATATTATGTTTAATCTCTTCAACAGAATTTGATTGTCATGTATAACTAAAAAGAACCAGTAGAAAAAGAATTCAACAGGAAAAAAAGGAATAATTATTGCAAATGACTATTCTAGCTCATTCTATAGTAGGAAAGAGTATTTAACTATTTAGGTTTAAGACAGTGAGATCCAAAAAAAAATTGTTTTACAGTCAGCAAGAGTCCTTTTTAATGATGTCCTCCTCTGAATCTCTTACTTTTGAGGACTAAGTGTGGCATTTAGCAAATACCCTGGACTTCTGGTTGTCTTCAGGGAGGAGCCAGAATGACATTTCTCAAAATCTCTTTCCAGAAAGGTTTCAGTAATTAGATTGTTTCCAGAATATGTTCCTCCATGAAACTAGAAAGGTACAAGGGATGCAGAAGCCATTATTCTTCCAACTCAAGCTTGGGTGGAATGAAGAAGGTGGGATTTCGTCCTTAGATTTCAGGTGTCCACCTGAAAATCATCCCTTTTTTTGTTGTTGTTGTGGAGAGCTCAGACTTTGGAAGCACTTCCTGAGATCTCTGCTGGTACCTCCAGATTTCCTCAAAATAGTCCTTCGTTCTTCCCTTCTGCCTCTAACATTTACGACAATCTCTAATTGCCTGTATGAATCTTTTGTTCTGAACACCTAGTTTACTTCTGTGTTCCTGACCAAATAATGCAGCTAGATGATAAACTATGTAACTATTTTAATATTCCTTTTGGTGAAACTTTAGGACCAGCATTGCCAATTATGCCTACATTTCAAAAGGAAACTTCAGGTCTCCTGGGACCCATTCCCAAGGAGAGGGGTGAAGACTGGAGCCCTTGGTCACCTGGGGTGTTAAAACTGGAGAGACTACAGAGCTGGGAATAGGATGGTTTTGGACTTTGTTGGGGACAGATGAGAAGGAATAAGCAACATTCTGCTCAAGACAAAGTATCTTGGTGGGCTTAATATTTGTCCACCAATCAACCTAGAACTGCTCAGGCAACATCACAGATGTGTATTTTCCCTACACATCTGTGGACATATCTACAACTCTGTGGCATTAAAATAGTAGAATAATGCTGCAATAGAGAATCCTTCCAAGATTGAGGGGGAAGGAGGAGAAATGGAAGGGAAGGAAATGCAGAATGAATTAACAAATTATGCTGTGTGCATATATACATATAATACAGTGAATTCACCTTTATGTATTTCTATAAAGTGCCAATTAAAAATACAAAAATGAATGGAAGGTAGACCAGGAGAGTAGAAAAAAGGAAAGAGGAGGGGAGGCAGGAAGGAATGGAAAGGCAGGGGGCACTGGGGACTAAAATGGAATAAATTAAATTCCATGCATGTATGATTATGTCAAAATGAACCCAACTATTATGTACAGTTATAACATACAGTTAAAAAAACCCAAAAAAAAACAAAAACAAAAAAATCTGAGAGAATGTGCTTAGCTTATAAAGTGGGGGACTGAATCTGAGTTTCCTTAATTCTAGTATGCCTTGCTGAATTTATTTCTCTGATTGATTGATTTATAATGCTTTTTTAAAACAATGCTTGTAATGGGTTTATAATAATCTAAATAAAAACTGGTTTGGAATTTCAAAAAAATTCTTCTAGCACTTACCCAACTAAATCTTTACCAAATAGTGTAAATTTATTCTTGAGACTTACACTCCCCAATCAAGATACAAGCTGGATTTTTATTGTCATAATTCTATCTTATTTCCCTCTCTGCTTCTATGATGTTTTGAGGTTATAACAATAATCTCAAATTGCTGGACAACTACTAAAAAAAGGTCTTAGGTTGCCTTATAAACTTACCTTGGAAAGATAACTCTTTTGGATTCTAAATAGGCCTCTAGACACTTCTGAATTTGATCAAGTAATGCATTATTGTTTTGAAAAGTTTCAAGAAGCCCTGTTCATTGAAAAAAACAATATTGTCAAAATTGTGTTAAAATAGCAAATATGACTGGAAATGAAAGTAAAATATAATGTGAACATTTAAAAAACATTAACTTTATTTGATAAAAGAATGGGCTAATAAAAGTGGGAGCTGGCTAAGAATTTAACATTACTTTTAAATAACATTAATTTTAATATTTATCATATATGAACAAATATATTTGAAATATTTCTAGTTGACCTCCATTTTTAGAGGTCTGGGAGTACACAAATAAAAGCCACGCATTTGCCTTCTCCTTCCTTTTCCAAATAAAGCCATTCTAAAGAACCTCCTCGTTTTCTGGTACTTTCTTACTTTCTGTCACTTTTACTATTTTCTGTAGTCATTGTTATCTTTAAATCACAAAATTGGGTCAAGGGGACACTATTTCTTCATTACCAATCTTTAACTCCTTACAGAATAATATCCATGTTTGATTCATTTCTGTGGTTTTGGGGCCTATCACAGAGGCTGCTTCCCCATCTACCCCAGAATCGAATGTGAAGTCCTTACCAAGGCCTCTAAAGTTCTGTGCAATCAATGACCCCATCAAAGAAGTGCTCACACTCACTTCTCGGGCCTTACCTCCTAAGCCCTTCTCCTTGTCTGCTCCACTCCAGCTTACGTTGACTTCTGTGATAACAGCTGCACATGCTAAACAAGTTCTTATCTGAGGCGCTTTGCCTTTGTTTACCTTCTGCCTTTAACAATTCTCCTTATATACACATACATTTTTCATTCCTTCTTCCCTGAAGGTTGCTGCTCATAATCTACTTCGTTAAAAAGTCTTCTAGAGGTGATGTTTTGGTATGTGTATACATGTATACAAACACACACACACACACACACACACACACACACACACAGAGCAACCTCCATCCACTAGCTATTTAACCCTGCTTTATTTTTCACAGCTTACTATTGCTTGAAATGTTATATATAGTTCTATACTTCTTTATATGAAATCCTTAGGACTAGATGCATTTTGGAATCAGATTTTTTAAATTTCAAAATTTTACTTTATAACAACTCCAGCAGGGACTAGGACAGCACTCTGTAAATCAAACATAATTATATTTTTTAGCAAAAAGTTTGAATATGATAATTGAATGGGCAGAGAGAGTAAACTCCAAACATGTGAATATGATAGTTCATTTGGAAACAGAAACTTGAAGATGTGATCTACTTAAGGAACATGGGATGGCAAGATTATTCTGCATCATCTGGTGGGCCCAATGTAATCAATCATAAGGGCCCTTAGAGAGTTTGAGAAGGAGATGTAAGGACAGAAACACAGGTTTGTGGGATGTGACTGCTGACTGGAAAAGGGCCATGAGCCAAGGAACACAGCAGTCTCAAAAGACCCTTACAAGTTTTTAATTCTGTCATTCCATGTAGCTTTTTCTTTCTGTTTGTATCTTATGTAAACTACAAAGAGCACAACCCAACAAAATGCCTTTGCTTGGCAGGGAAGCTGCCTGGGAATATTCATCAAAATAAGCTATGTGTTGCCATTTGCTACATGATAAGCAGGCTTGACGAGACTCCCGTTTAAAGAGTAAAATTCAATAATCGTGTATGTGCAATTAGAAAGACTGGTTCCATACCCAAAGAACAGAATTTATCAAACCATTTCAACTTTGAGACTAGAATTGTAGTAAGTGGTAATGTTTTTAACTAGTATTGATTAATGAATAAAAATAAGGTGTGGAAACTTTTGTGGTTATGTCTATGGGAAACTTTAATGGGTAAACTGAATGCAAATGTACGTCTTATGACAATATGAAATTGTGAAAAAAAGTAAAAATTGTGAAAAAAAAATTGTGGGGTGAAAAAACATTATTGATACCCTGTGTCAACAACCTCAAATTATAAAAATAGAAAAAAGAGAAGGAAATACTTATTTTCTAACATTACACATTAAGTTGAGAGAAGATAAAAATAAAATGTATAGTGTTCCATGAAGTGTTCAAAGTACCATTTACTATTAAATCCTTGTAGGTGACAAATATTTTAGATGATTGTAAAATCTTTTTACTTGTTTTTTAAAATTTTGTTTTATACCTGGTTGAGTAGCAGCTCGAAGAGCATTAGGCAGCCGGTTTACTTTCCTCATGATTTCTTTCCATGATTTATCCACTTGAAGGAACATCTTGGATTCTGCAGGCAATTGTCTCTGAATATCTGGAGCATTAAAAATACTTTCTAGGTAGAGCCAGTTTCTTTGGCAGGTCAGCCACTCTTCCTAGGAGAAAAATATGGGATCTATCAAAATTTAACTTTCAAATCAAAGACATACAGTTATATTAAAAAACTATCACATGGGGAATTACTCTATCTTTTCTCATGAGGGTTGTTTTATGGTTCCTCCCATGTCCTTTGAAATGAAATTTCCTTAAAGGACATAAGACTCACCTCCATCTGGTTTCACACCCACCCCCATCCACTGAATAGTGTTACAATGAATCGGCTGCATGATTAAAATGCCCACAGGGGACAAACTAGGGGGAGGCAAGATGCTTATTTAATTAAGCTAAAGGGTTAGGAAAGTGGCAAGTTTAGTGACTATTTCCAAATTTACCCTGGGTTACTATGAAAAATTTTGTTTTAAACTGGGGTTTCATTATGTTGCTGAGGCTGGCCTCGAACCTGTAATCCTCCTGCCTCCTCAGCTTCCTGAATAGCTGGGACTACAGGTGTGCAATATTGTGCCTGGCTTTTTTTTCCCTTTCTTCCTAAATTATGAAGCTTTCCTTCACATTTTTTAAGAAAACAAAATAAAAATCATAGAACCTGCTCATGATAAAACATGAGGAAAATACAGAAGACTGGGAGAATGAAGAAACTCGTGCACTGTTTCTCCTTTTAGAGACAACTATTGTTAATAAAAGAAACCAGGAATGCAGGGTCAGAAATCAAAGTCTACAGACCTCACCTTCCCTTGGAGTCTCCAGTCACTGCAAATGTGGGCCCAAGACCTATGAGAGAGCTTTTCACTTCTCACTCTAGATGAGGGAGTTACACCTATGTGTGTTTCAACCTGGCTTATCTAAGGTTTCACACTTTCCAGACAACAAATTCTCTAGAGGGTCCCCACTATTAAGTACAGGCTTCTTTTAAGAACCTTCTGTGAAAACATGCCCTTTGACTTTGGTCTGTAGTCCGTTCTTAAAGCTCAGTTATCAGTCCAGAGGCTGGACTTGGGTCAGTCATGTAGTATTCATTGAAGAGAATGGTTTCCTGAAAAGTTTCTCTTTGAAATAAAGGTAAGAAGACTGAGGTGTAGCTCAGTGATAGAGTGCTTGCCTAGCATGTGTGAGGCCCTGGGTTTGATCCCTAGCACTGCCAAAAAAAAAAAAAAAAAAAATCCTGGCATAAATTACATTTTCCCACTTACTGATTTTATTATTTCACATAAAACTTTTCACATTAGAATATATAGAAAACTTAAACATAATTAAATCAAACTAAACATCTTATGTGTAAGAGAGAAGAAAAAGTGGATAGGAAGGAAGTGAGATCGGTATGAGTGGGTTCTTGTCTTGCTATGGGGATAATTTGAGGTAGAATAAAAAGGAGGTGTGCACCACAAGAAAGAGTTCCAAGGCGACTTCAAGCAACAATAAATATTCTGCCTGTAAACATGAGGTTGTTGTTGCAATATGCTTAAGGTAGCCCAAGATATGGTACTCATGCCCTTGTGGGATCCTCCCCTCTTCAGTGTGGGTACCACCTATGTCTTGCTTCTCACCATACAGAATGTGCCAAAGGCAATAGGACACACATGATTACATTTGTGTTTTATAAGACTGGAGTAGCTGTCTTGCCAGGAGACTTTCTTTTCCTTGCTAGACTGATAAAGTAAATGGCTGTGTTGCAGAATCCACACAGAGAAAAACTGAGCAACAGTTAGGAGCTGAGGATGAACTTCACATGAGATCCAGTAAGAAATTGACACCTTTAGTTCCTGAGTTGCAAGGAAATAATTTCTTACAGCAACCAGAGGGAGCCTGGAGGTGGATGGTTCCCCAGTTGAACCTCTGATGAGAATCCCATCTAGCTGGCATCTTTATCACAGCCTTGTGAGACCCTGAACAGACCCGTACAACCATGTCTAAATTCTTGGCCCACAGAAACTTAGATAATAAACACATGTTGTTTTATACCGCTAAAAAATGAACATTGCTTAAGTTTGTGGTATTTTGTTTCACAGAAGAATATTAATGCAAGGGTGATGGTGATAACATTAAGCTATATAATTATGTACTTTCCTTAAATTCCAGACATAATAATATCAAAAATTAAATAATACATTTCTAAATTATATAGTAATTAAATGGTGAAACAAACATTTCTAAGGTCCTTATGGCTCTCCAGTTCTTGGAGGTCCTGTATTGAAATTACCTTACTCACCAATGTTTGATTAAACAGAGCAAGTTGTTTTTGCCAGTCATCTACTCGTGCCTTAAGGGGTCCCACGTAACGTGATGAGGCAATGGTTGCAATGTTAATGGTGCTGTCATCAAGAAGGACCTTTAAGGAAAAGAGGAAAAAAACACATGCAACACCATGCAATGTGTGCTTTCAGAGATATTTCAGATGTTCAATCCCAAGAGTTCATTTAAAGTCCAACTTTTGGAATGAATAGTTGTAGCTCCAACTACTTTCTACCTATCTATCTTCCCTGTTTATTCTTATTCTCTTCCCTGTGGTAACAGCTCTATCACCCAGAGACTTTTGACTGCCAAATCTCTGCAGTTCCTGTAATTATTGATGACATAGTTTTTGTTTGGTTCAACACTCTTCTCTCTGCTCACTATTAGGTAAATGGCACCTTCTTTACACAATTTAGTCACACAAGCATACCTTCATTTCTCACCATACACTATACTTGTAAATTTAACTGTCTTCTGTTCAATTAATACTTCATTTCAACTATCTCAAGTAAGATGAAATTAAAATTCATATCAAGTTCTGAAGGTCTATATAGTTTTCCTGCTACTTTCCTCCCTACTGTTCCCCCTTTTACAACAGAACATGTGGATTTAAAGAGATGTGTCTATTAATCTGGAGGATTTGATTGTCTGTTTCAATTACAAGCTTTCTGAGAGCAGAAACCCCATCAGTTGGCATTAGCTGCATATCAAATACCCTTTATTTTGAATTTGCTCTTTCATTTATTGCCAAAAGCAATGTCTAGTTTTGCTCTTCCAACCTACACCTGGAAAAGCCATTTTATTTCCAATTTTGACCCAGAAACACCCTTAGGCTAGGGCTGTGCCTTTTAAGTTGGACTATATGACCCAATTCCCTTTGCTAAACAAATGTGCCTTTAGATTTCAAGTGACTAAGAATATTTCAATCATGGGTTAGATTTATTTTGTGATTGATAGAAGCATGACCACCTACATATTCCTTATATCAGCAAATTAAGTGAACTTAACTTCTTACTGTGCTCATTCATGTGTTTGTTTGTTTCATTGAAACACTTTGAAATATCCTTTATTTTCTTTGGTATTTCTCAGCTCCCACTGTTGAGGTCTGGCTTGTCTTGGCTGATGTACAAAGAATTCTATGATCACTTCAGCCATAACTGATCTCTGTTTTTATGATGCCATCAACTACAAGTACTGTAACTCTTAAGTATACATGTCACTTTCATTGCTATGTGTAAGTATTCATGTCAATTATTCACATAATATCTTGCTTTCCAAATTTTTTTTTTTCATCTTGAATAGCACTTACATTTCACTAACTCATCTCAGTCTCTCATAGTAAATTTTGGAAGTATGGTCAGGACTTTACCATAAATTTTAATAATCCAGTTACCCACCTGTATGTCATCTGTGCCTCCCAGGATAAATACATCTTTAGCATCACGATGAGGCAGAATGACAAATTCAGTTGTTTTCCAAGAGTCTTCCACCTTAGAAATAATTCAAGTTTTAGAAAATGTAAATTCATTTGTGTTTGGGTACACTCAATAAGTGCTTGTGGAATAAAATAAGAAAAACTCTATAATTATCCCATTTTCCCTCTTACTGCCCTTAAAATCTTAAAAACATCTTCTTGGTAAGATGATGACATTGATTTGCTTACTTGCATTTGATTAATATTGACACATATAAATAACCCATTGTAATTCAATATGCACTTCCTACCATCTTATGCTTTAAATTAAAAATATTCTAAGACAACTGGCAGATTTGCATGAATTTGAAGGTAAGGAGATAGTGTTGAAAGTTGGAAAGCTTTTTGGAATATTTAACACATTTTCCTCTGGTAGTTCGGCAAATAATGTATTTTGCTCTAAACATCTAACAGATGTTCCTTGGTATGTGGGTTTCTTATAAAAAAAATTCACATTTCAAAACTTATCACCATCAAGTTCTTGTTGGGAGACAAGCTAGATAGAAAGAGGGAACCTGTAGAAATAATATTAACAATAGTGATAATTAATAATAAATAATGAATGTAAGAAAAGAATAAAGGGATGCTGATAATGAGAGGGTGCAAGCTGCAATTGTGAAAAATTCACCTAGATAATAAAAAATTGGTGATTTTTATGTCAAATCTGAAAACCTTTAATTCCCTGATTTTCAGAATAAATATATATTTTCCAGATTTACCTTTTTAAGAATTATTTCCAAGGAAGCTTCTCCAGAAGCCTGTCCAGATATGTCCTGGATTTGTTGGCCAAAGTCAAACACATGCAATTCGGAGAGCCTCTCCAAAGTTAATGGAATTTCAGTATCTACCAGGGAGGCCTCAACAGTTTGTTCAATAGCTGCCCAATGTCTAGGCTTCAAAGTTGGGTTCCTCAAGTCAATGATAACTGGAAGCTGGAAAACAAACATTCTCAGAGGCATTGAGGCTTGGACAAAAAGACAGTCAGTGTAGATAATAAATAATTGGATCCAATTGAGAAAATGGGTTCTGGTTGGAAAGGAAAGAAAATCAAATGCTGATATCTCCAA
Source organism: Glaucomys volans (assembly GCA_020662805.1). Lineage (NCBI taxonomy): Eukaryota > Metazoa > Chordata > Mammalia > Rodentia > Sciuridae > Glaucomys > Glaucomys volans. The sequence continues at coordinate 260,967 of JAJEJO010002720.1, read as the reverse complement.
AGCCCATCCCCCACCTCCTCCAACCTGTTGCTAAGGTAACCTGCCCTGGGAATTGTTCCTCCCTGCAGAGAGTTGTAGGAGTTGTTAATTAATGCCTCCTGGGCTGGTCCCCTACTGCCTGTTTCCCTAGGTGGCTTCTGCTTCATTCCCAGCCCTTAGATCACTCTACCTTCATCTTTTGGCCCACCTTTTGGTCACTTAGCAGGGTGGGGAGAGGGAGAGGAAGATAAGGAGAGAAGGAAGGCATGAGAACAAAGGAATCCTAAAATGTATAAAAGGGGCAGAACAGGCCGGGAGCGGAGCTGCTTGCCAGCTAAAGCAGCGCCATTCTACAGCTTCCCTGGCAGAGAGACGCCATCCTCAGCTATCTGAGCCCTCGGACCTAAGCCCACCCCTTCCCGCGGGGACACGGCGCTGCGGCTCCAGGTGAGATCTGGCTGGGAGCGGAGCTGCTTGCCGGCTCCAGTGGGGAATTTGGGCCCGGTCGGTGCCATTCTACAGCTTCCCTGGCGGAGAGACGCCATCTTCAGCTGTCTGAGCCCTCGGACCTAAGCTCAGCCCTTCCCGCGGGGACACGGCGCTGCGGCTCCAGGGCCACGGTGCTGTGTCTCCTGGTTGCCTCTGCCCAGAAGCATTGATCATTCCCAACCTGGAGGTTGTGAGATAGCAGCTATCTTGGGTCACTACTTGATCAAGCACCTCTCAATCATCTGGTGAGTTACTGGAAATCTGCAGGGACGCCCTAAGTCTTTACAGGGAAATTGCAATCCCTCTGATTTGCACTACTAGAGGGGAAGATACATGAGCAGCATGAGAAAAAACGAGAAGAAAGTGTCCCAAACAAGCCTAGATGATACATCAAGAGATCCCAAAGACAGCATGGTAGAAGGAATGACAGAAATGGAGTTCAGAATGTTCATAATTAAAATGATCCAAGAAGAGAATGAGGTGACGAGAGTGCAGATTCAGGCTATCAATAACCAGCTACTAGAGCAATTTCAGGAAGCAAAAAATCATTTCAATAAAGTGATAGAAGTTCTGAGAAAAAAACAAACAGAAATCCATGAAGGAAACAAGGAAATGAAGGAAACAATCAACCAAGTTAAAAACTCAATAGAAAGCATAATTAACAGAATAGATCACTTGGAAGACAGAACCTCAGACAATGAAGACAAAATATTTAATCTTGAAAACAAAGTCGAACAAACAGACAAGATGGTTAGGAATCATGAACGAAACCTCCAAGAAATATGGGACATCATGAAAAGACAAAATGTAAAAGTTATTGGGATTGAGGAAGGCACAGAGATACAAACCAAGGGTATGAATAATCTGTTCAATGAAATAATATCAGAAAATTTCCCAAATATGATGAATGAGATGGAAAATCAATTACAAGAGGCCTACAGGACACCAAA
>JAJEJO010002720.1:242137-254549 GCA_020662805.1 Glaucomys volans | reverse complement strand
TTGCCCTGTGTACATGCATGAATGCACAGATGGTGTGACTCTACTTTTTGTACAACCAGTGAAACAATAGCTGTACTCCATTTGTGTTCAATGAATCAATAAGTAATAAAAAAAAATAAAAAAAAGAGAATCTGAGAGAAAACATATTTGTAAAATAAATCTAAAAAAAAATAAATAAATAAAAAATAAAAGGGGCAGAACACACCCACTTCCTCGATAGGCAGTTCTGGACTCCTTCTTTGAGGAAAAGTCTACCTCTGTTCTATCCTTTAAATACAACTTGTTTTCTATGCTTGCCTCAGCATTTCTCAGGTGTTCAATCTTCACATCTGGGGAAATGGAACTCAGCCCTGATTGATTTCATCACCATCATGCTTTTTATCTTAAAAATTCTGGTTTCAATTTGTAAATGTAAAGAGCTGGGAAGAGCACTGCTTATACCCTTGTAACAAAGAAAATCCTGGAAAACCTGGCAATTAATGAGTTTTGTTAAGATCATCAGAAAATTGAGTTTTTAGGGTAGCCATCTAACTCAATAGTTGGGAGAAACAGTAACTGAAAATTGTTCAGGTGGGGCGGAGTCTTTGGACTTACGTAGACGCCAGTAAGAAGATTCAGTTAAATTTAAAAAATAAATTGCTAACGACTACATGTGGGTTAGCATGAGAATGTAGTCTCTGGGCCTACAAATATAGGGCTATTACCAGGAAGATTTATGTAAACAATCTCATGAAAGTTCCTCTTGCAGTGCTGGCTAGGAAAACTAGCCACTACTGGAATTCTAATCAATTCATCTCCCTTTATTCCCTCTGACAAAAGACTTGATATGCAGGGAAAAAAGCAACAAGCATATCACCTTAAGGGTCCAGTGACTCTGCAGATATCTGCATCTAACTGGAGAAATGAAACATAGCAAAAAAATTTCTACTCTTGGGGGAGACACAAATACATGCTAAGCTGGGCAATACAGCTGGAGGAGGACAGGAGCATCTGTGATGATCAGTGTCAGGTCAGATGTGGGCAGCTGCAGGGGGAGGGAGCAAAGACACCAAGCAACACATTGAGCCAGAAGTGACCAATCAGGCAGACCTACCTACTGACCCTGACGTCCACCTTGGTCCACCTTGGTCCACCTTTTCCTGGGCAGAACCCCTAGCCCCTTCCCCTGTATAAAGACCCTGGGCAGCCAAAGCCATGTGCAATTTCTTCTGGCTCTCCCACCCTGACTTTCACCCCTAGGGGGCTGGTGATTTTGCCCAGGAACACAGACTCTAATAAATCTTAATCCATCTACTTTTGTCTGAGTCTGGTGGTCTCGAACCTGCTCCAGCGAGTTTACATCTTTGGCCATCCGCTGCTTGCGAGCTTACATTCAGAATTCTAAGACCAAGGGACACAGTGCCTAGAAAGTTAAGCAGAACATTAAGGAATACCCCAACTCATCCCTCCTCCTAATGAGCGTTGAATAAAAATATCAGAGGAATACAGAACAGAAAACTTCAGGAGACAGATCCTTAGTGGGGCATAATACAGAGGAAAAACCCAAGGTCAGGGATAAACAAATTGAAAGACCAAATCCTAAATACAAGGTGTCAGGTCAAACTGAAGTGGCTACAGGGGAGGAAGCAGATAAAAGACCCCTAACAACTCACTACGAGCACAAAGGGCCAGGCAGTGTGCCAGAGGTGACCAATCAGGAAGACGTCTGCTGACCCTGAGGTCCACCTTGGCCCACCTTTCCTGGGCAGGACCCCCAGTCCCTTTCCCCCTGTATAAAAACCCTGAGCAGCTGAGCCATTTGCGACTTCTTCTGGCTCTCCTGCCCCCGACTTTCACACTGGAGGGCTGGGATCTCGCCCAGGAGCGCAATCTCTAATAAAGCCTATCACTTCCATCTGGCTCTGGTTTGGCCATTCGCTGGCATTATTTATATTTCCATGGTGGTGAGCTCGTAATTTGGTCCGAACCCACTCCGCCGAATTTACACAAGGTATCACAGGAAAATTTAAAACATGGGGTTCACTGAGAATAACTGTAGTAATATTAAACCTCAAACCTAGACCAATTCCTAACTAGATCTAACAAAATATGTCACACAAATAGCCAAGTGGAAGGAAGGCAAGCTCATCCTCCCAAACAAAAATTATTCACCTAAATATTTGTCTGGTTTTCAACAAAAATAGTAAGAATCATATGGCAGAGGGACCCACTCAGCCAAAACAACAAAACATATTTAAGAGACAAAACAGAACCAGAAATGACACACATGTTAGAGAATTAAAAATAAGAAATAGAGAATTTACAGCAAAGGCCTTAAATGGATAAGGTAGAAATATGCAAGATCAGTTGGGAAATATCAACAGAGATGGAAAGTGTAATAAAAAATAAAACAAAAATCTGAGAAATGAAAAAAGTAAGAGAGTGAAAAAGAATGCATTTAATGAATTTGATATAAATGAGGAATTAGTGACCTTGAAGATAAATGAATATAAATTCCAGAAATCGACACAAAGAAAAAAAAGAGTAAGAAGGGGAGAAAAAAATCAATGGTATTTAAAAGAAAGATCTGGAAACAGGGCATGCTCTTTGCAGGTAGGATGTCATTTCTTTTAGAAGGTGATACATAAACTTTCTTCCCTTTACACGTGAATGTGCACAGTGACTTCCTTTCATAGACTACAGTATGGAAAGGCAAGCTACTTTTCAGCTGAGATAAATGACACTTCAGCCATGTGACCAAATTTAATACCATCAGTGAAAAGTCACACTGATAGCATGTAATTTTGATATAATGTGATAAAAATGATACTTCACCTCTGTGGTCCCTTAATTCCAGTCTCACCATGAGATAAACATCAGACAAAACCAAACTGAGATATATTTTACACAATACCTGATCAGTACTTCTCAAAGCTATCTTGAAAAAACAAGGAAAGTCTGAGTCCTGACATAAAAAAATAAGCAAAATCTGAAAAAGTTTAACAGTCTAGAGGGGGCAAAGCATGAAAACAAACTGTAACCTTTGATCCTAGTGAGATCTTGGGACAGAAAAGAGATCTTAGGTAAAATTAAAAGTTCAGATAAAGCACAGATTTCAGTTAGTTATAATGTATCAATATTGGTTCACTAGTTGTGAAAAATATATCCTACTAATGTAATGTGTTAGTAGTAACAGAAACTGGATGCATGGTATATAGGAACCCCTTTGTATTACTGTAGTTAACTTTTCCACAAATCTAAAACTTTTTCTAAAATAAGAGTTCTTTAAAAATAAATGACAAAACTGATAGAACTGAAAGGAAAATTAGAAAATTTTAAAAATGTGATTAGAGATTTTAATACTCCTCTGAGTCACTAACAGAGCAAGTAGGCAGAAAATCAGCAAGGATATATAGATGACTTGAATAACACCATCAACCAACTTGACTTATAGCATGACTAATGAGCAATAGCAAAATGCATTCTTCTCAAGTGCATATGTAAGATTCATTAAAACGGGCCATATTTTGGATCTGAAAACAAACATAACCCCTAAAAGGTGATACATCACAAAAGTATGTTTTGGGGCCATAATAGAATTTACTCTAATTCAATAAATAAAAAATGAAAAAATGTCTATTAAATCTCCAAATATTTTAATAATAAGGAGTGCATTTCAAAATAGGCTATTTGTCAAAGAAGAAGTCTCAAGGGATATTAAAATTTTATTTGAACTAAATACAAATATAATGTATCAAAATTTGTGGATTCAATAATGATCAAACAAATTTACAGTATTAAATGTATATATTTGAAAAGAAAATTTCATATTAGTAAACTAAGGTTTCACCATAGAAACTTTAAAGAAAAAAAAATAAACCAAAAGCAAAAACAAACAGAAGAAGGACATAATAAAAATTACAGCAGGAATCAATGAACTAGGAAACAGAAAAACAACTAAAAAATCAATCAAATCAAAAGCTGGCTCTTTGAAAAGGTCAAATAGGTAAATCTACAGCTGGATAAACAAACAAAAAAAAAGAAATAAAAAGGGAAAGGAGAAGGAGATAGAGAGGAATAGGCAAGAAAAGAAAAAGGTAGAGAAAGAGAGGAGGAAGAAGAGGAGGAGGAGGAGGAGATGACACAAATTACCAACATTAGGAATGAAAGAGTGGACACAGTACTACTGGTCTACATGCTTTAAAGGGATAGTAAGGAAATACTATATTTCTATGAATTCAAAAATGTTGGTGCAATGGACCATTTTCTTGAAAGACACAAACCATAAACATCCCCAAAGAACAAACATTATCTTTATAATTCAGTATGTATTGAAGAAATTCAATTCATTGTTAAAATTCTTCCAAGAAAGAAAACTTCAAGCTCAAATGATTTCATTTGGCAAATGTTACAAAACATTTGAGAAAGAAGTAATACAAATTCTATATCTTCCAGAAACCCAAAGAGGGAACAGTTCCCAACTCCTTTTATGAGGCAACATTACCCTAATACTAAAGCTATGTAATAAGATTATAAGAATATTATAAATAAATGTTCCTCATGAACTTAAGCACAAAAAATCCACAACAAATATTAATAAACTGAATCCAGTAATATAAAAAAGGATAATATGTTATGACCTTAATGGGTTAATTCCAGGAATTCAAATTTGGTTCAATATTTGAAAATTTATCAGTGTAAGCTACCATATTAATAGGCTAAAGAAGAAAAACCATGTGATCACAGACACAGAAAATCATTCTGCAATATTCATCACCTATCTATGATAAAAATTCAGAGTAAACTGGAAATAGAACTTACATAAATATAGGGCATCTTTTTGTAATTGTTTATTGATGCATTATAATTACACATAATAATTGGATTCATTGTGATGTATCATACATGCACAATCCATAATATTCATGTACACATAATTTGGTCTACTTTATTTCCCCATACCCTCACATTCCCTCTCTTCTTTTCTTCCCTTATCCCAAGAACCTTTGGCTTACATCATACTTAAAAAAGAACTGAATACTTTTCCTTTAAGTCCAGGATAAGGACAAGGGTATCCTCTCTCACCACTACCACTAATAATTGTACTGGAAATCTTGGCCAGTGCAATAAAGCAAGAAAAAAATAAAGAAAGACATAAAGATTATAAAGGAATAAAGGAAACCTTGATGATCCTTTTGAGCTCTGCTTCCTTCCTGGTTATCTATGTTTTCATAATGGTGCTGAAACCATGTTTGTTATTTTTGCTTATGCCTATAGTACTTCTTAGTACTCAATCTCTCCCTCCACACAATGTCTGGTAACCAGGAATCTACCTTCATTTTAGATTTTTCTGAATATTTCATGTAAATGACATCATGTACCATAAAAGGTTTTTTGGTGAATGGCTACTTTTACTTACCAAAATATTTCCAAGATTCATCTATATTATAGTGTATCAGTACTTTATTCCTTTTTACTGCTAAATAACATGTCACTATATGGGTACATCACATTTTGTTTATCTATTTATGAGATATGGATATTTGAGTTTTTTCTACTTTAGCCTGCTATGAACATTCATATAGAATTTTTGTGAAGGAATGTTTGTTTCAGTGTTCTAGGGTACATACTTAGGTGTGCAATTACTTAGTCATGTGGTACCTCTGTTTAACATTTTGAGAACCTGTCAAACTATTTATTCTAAAGTAGCTGTCCTATGTTAAAATCCTACCAGCAACATATGAGGGTTCCAGTTTCTCCAGATCTCTTCCAAATTTTATATATAATCTTTTTTGATCATAGTCATTCTAATGGTTGTAAAGTGGTATTTCATTGTGGCTTTGATTTGCATCTCCCTAAAAACTAACAATGTTCAGCATCTTATCATGTTTTGTTTGTGTAAATGTCTTTTGAATATTTTTCCTAATTTAAAGAGTTATTTACCTTTATATATTTTAGTTATAAGAGTGCGTTATAGATTATAAATACTAGTACAAGCTCATGGAAGAATCTTAAATGTATTTTTCTAAGTGAATAAAGCTAGACCCAAAAGGCTGCACTTGTTATTATTCTACATATAAAACATTCTGTAAAAGGCTTCAATCAAGACAGAAAACTAATCCTGGAGATTAAAGTTTTCAAGACAGAAAACTAACCCAGGAGATTGTGATGAAGGGAGGGGCTGGCCACGAAGAGATAGCTGGAGGGACTTTTGGGTTGATGGGACTTCTGTATGGTACTATTGTGTTGGGTACCTGACTACTCATTTGTAAAAACCCATAGGACTACATATCACAAGAAGTGACCTTTCCTATGTGCAAGTTTAAAAGAAATAACAGTATTTTGAGGGAATCCAAGATGGAATGCAGACTGTGATAAATTATTTACAACTGTCTGCTATATATATACTAAAAGGGAAGAAAGAAATCGACATATAATTTTGGGAAAGTGTTCCACCCACATATTTAAAACTTAAAAACATTCTTTCTAAGGTGGAAAATTGTTTGCCTCACTGTGCCAGAAATTTTGCTGATCTTTCCTTCCCATATCTTCTTTTAGTACTTATCTCATCTTTTAAAAAAATGCATAACTGCTTAAAAGAATAAAATAAGTTACCTTTCCTATCTGATTTAATGAGCTAGCCCTGGACACCTACTGCTTGGCTTCTCAGCCTTCTTCATGTCACAGTACAACAGGAAAACGCTGTTGTTGTATAGTGCAGTGGAGCAAATGCACAAGGACGCTTTCCCCTCATCTGGCTGCTTGACAGCAGAGCAGGTATGTTTCTTGGCATAAAAACAATATATTCCTGCATTATTTATCCTACCCCTTGGGTAATTCATACTCTGAATACCTCTGTAATCGAGACATTTAATTGTATGATTTGGTCAATTGAAGCTATGAATGCAGTCTGTTGTACTGAAAACAAATGAACTGGACTTTCTTCTCTGTGCAAAGCTAACTTAATCAGGAAATATTTCCTTATTTTGGTCTCTTAAGCATCAATTAATAGAAGATTCACCTGGAGTTTCTGAAATAATTTCTAACAACCTTACCTTCTCTTTCATTTTCTCCACTTTACTTTTGAGTTGTGGAACTACATTGTTGGGTGGCAAGCCTTTTTCCAATTGATGTACAAATTTGGCATATTTAGAAACCTGACTGTTTAGGAATTCTGGATCCAGGCAGTCAAATTTGGACTATACAAATTTTAAAAAAGAAAAAATAAGTTAAAACATATGATAATAGTCAAGATTGAAATAGCAAAAAAATTATTTTACTTTACAGTCATTTTTCCAGACCTTATATTGCTAATCCAAATCAACTCTCTATATATTTTGGAAAGGTTTCACTTGTCAAAATTGCTAATAATATATCAGGCATCAACTGTTTACTCATGTGTTTGTCTCCCTTATCATCAAATGCATTATAATCTTGGAAATTTATTCCCGATGCTCAGTACTTGTAAAGTCTTCTAAGGAAAAAAATAACTATTTTTTACTCTTGTACTCAGAAGTTTCAAATAACATATGTAATACCTATGTTTTAAAGGTGCACTTGTAATATATACATACATCTAAAATAGTATGTCTGTTATATTAGCATTAGGTGTACACACTTTTGATGTCAGTCATATAGACTAAGGGCAATAGAAAATTTGAAAATCTTCATTTTTCTTTTTTTTTTCCTAGATTGAGCATTTTCCTTCTGCTCCTTAAAGAGTTTTCTTGTGCATTTTCTAGGGTGAGTACTCTAATATGCTGTGGAAATTGGAAAATTCTCTAAGCTTCTTCCTTACTTCTCAGCAGTATTTTTTTTTACTTCTGAGATAAGTGATAAATAAATAATAGGTGAATAACTAAAATTCTCTGATATTAGGCCACATATTTTGCATTTTTTTCTTCCTCCTACCAAAAGGTAAGTTCTATGAGGGCTTAAACTCTGTCCTCCTTATTCTCCACTGTTACTACCCATAGCTAGAATATGACTTGAGAAACATGTCTTGTGTCACTGGTTTTTGACCCAGACATATGGCTTCTAAGTATAGGCTCAGCACAGATAGGATCAATATGAAGTATAAAACAATTTTGAAGTCTATGATATTTCTAACATGTCTATATCACACATGAAAGTATCAGTGGCTATATTCTGCCTCCTAGACAGTTGATCCTTGTTAAGGTTTGAATATAAGGACATCCTAGAAACCAAACTATCGTGGATATTCGTACTTAGCTTCCTGATTAAGAGAGTACTACTGAACCCTCTAGGGAGAACTGTAGATCTTTCTCTAATCTTCTTCTATCACAGTGAATAGAACAGTTTCTTTTTTAAAAGAACAATATGAATATAAACCTAAAGCATGTAGATAATAAAATTCTATAGTCCTCAAGATCGTGGGTATATCATGATAACAACATGTTTACAAAGCACAGAGCAATTAGGTATCATACAATGTGGTCCTTGGGTGCCTCTATCATTTATCCTCCTTAAATGGAGGACCCAAGAATCCTCCCTTAAAACAACCCTGTTTACATACTTTCTGCTATGTAGCATTTAGTGACAGAAAGACCTCTTGCACTTTATTGGAAAACTAACAAAAATTCCCATAAAATTATATAACTGAATTTTATTCAATATTCAATTAATATTTTTATTCTTAATGGTTATTAAGAATATACCAGGTTGCTACAAATGACGATTCATGTTATTAGGGTTTTAAGTTTAAGTTTAATTTAATAAAAACTTAAGAATTGAGAGTTTTTACCTACATTTAACCATTCTTGTTGGAGTTTATCCCATTCAGAATAAGAATCCCAAAGCAATTGTTTGAGCTTCAGTTCAGCGCAGACTTCTTCCAAAGCTTCAAACTTGGACACTTCTACCTTTAATAACAACAAATAAAGTGCATTACTTATTTTCAGATATAAAGAGTGTATGCTATCCGTCTAGTAGTAATACTTAATAGAGTGACTACTTGGCAGAGGGTAGGTCCTAAAATGGGGAAAGAAAAGGAAAGATAGAAACACATGAAAATTTAAAACACCATGAAATCCCACACATATTACATTTTTCATTTGAGTAACAAACTATAACTCTTCATATATATTTCCTTAAAACTTAAATATTCTCCAAAGACATAAATACCATAAGACGACCATGTGCATGCATTTTCGAGTTGGACCTGACATACATGTACATGCCTTTTTTTTTGTTTTTTTTTTTTTTGAAAAACAGATGAGTATTCAGAGGCACTGATTTCCTTTAGGGCTTCTGTATTTGGATGATAGAAGAAGATGATTGTGTGATAGCTGGTGGTGGGTAGGTTAGTGAAGTTTAAGATAGATAGGACAACCTGGTTTCTTACTTTGTTCTAACCCCCATGAACTACATACAAACCTTACAAAAAAGAATTCAAGAAAACCTGAAGAAAATATTTTAATGAGGGGTTTTAAGATTGCTTTGGCTTGGAGGTGGGAAACGTACACACACACAGAAATTGCTGGACTTTGTGGAAATAATTTCCTGCAACTGAGACCATTTAGGCTTTCATTTCTACTATCCAAATGGTTAAGAGCTGCAGAAAGAAGGTTGGATCAAAGGCATTCATGAAGGAATAATCATCCAAGTGTAGATGAAGCATGTAGAAAGAAGGATATGCTTCTATTTCAGGTTGTTTTTAAAAACACTTTTAAATTTATGTTTTTATTTTTATTGGGGTAAAAACACATAACAAGATCTAGATTTTTAACAAATTTTAATTATATAGGATTGTTAACTATAATAATAATAACAATGTTACATAGCAAATCTCTAGTACTTTTTCATTTTGTATAATGGAAACTTTATGCTCATATCACCTCACCCCCAGTCCCTGGCAACCACCATTCTACTTTCTGCATTGACAGTATGATTACATTAGGTATTTCACTTAAGTGGATTCATGCAGTATTTGCCCTTCTTGTAACTGGCTTATTTCACATAGCATCATGTCCTCCCGGCTCATTTATTGTCGGGGTGGTCCGGACACTCCTTATGGTCTCTTAAGATGGCGCCTGGCGGTATGCCAGTTTTGCTGTTGCCACGGAGTAAACAGGTGTATCTTTGCGAAAGTTATTCCTATCGGTTGGTTGTAAACTGGCCACACATGTGTCCGGTTCGTGCTTTAAGCCTTTGTCTATGCTTGCCCATGCACGCTTCACGTGAAAGTTCTGTGATTGGTCAACTGAGGGTATAAGAGAGAGAGAGAGAGAGAGAGAGAGAGAGAGAGAGAGAGAGAGAGGAGGGAGGGCGAAAGAAGAAGAAGATAGAGGAAAGAAACGCGCGCGCAAAATAAAGAGCTGTATACACATTCCCGGGATCACGTCTTTGTTGCGGGCAACAAGGTGACGATAATTTATGTTGCATATAACATAATTTCCTTCTTTCAAAAGACTGAAAAATATTCTGTTGAATGCATATACCACATTCTTTATCCATTTATCCATTGATGGACATTGAGGTTGTTTCTACATCTTGACCATTGTTAATAATGTTGCAAAGAACATGGAGTGCAAATATTTCTTCAAAATACTCATAGTAATTTGGGATTTATAATCTATAGGTGCCTAGAAGTTGTATTTATAGGTCATATTTTAGTTGTTTTCAGTTTTTTGAGAATCCACCATACTGTTTTTCATAGTGGTTTCATTTTACATTCCCACCAACAGTATAAAGGGTTCCAATTTCTCCATATCCTCACTAATACTTGCTATTTATTTTATATTTAAAATAGCCATCCTAGTAGGTATGAAGCAATACTGTGATTTGGTTTTTATTCATTTTCCTGCTGATTAGTGATGCTGAGCATCTTTCCATCTCTCTATTGGTCATTCCTATGTCTTCTTTGGAGAAATGTCTTTTCAATTCCTTTGCCCATTTTAAATATCAGGTTATTTGCCCATTTTAAATGTCAGGTTATTTGCTTTTTGCTGTTGAATTATAGAAATTCCTTATATATTTTTGATAATTCCTTATCAATATGTGGTTTGAAAGACATTTCTCCCTATTCTGTAGGTTGACTTTTCAACCCCTTGATAGTTTTTTTGGCAGTACGTGAGCTTTTGAGTTTGACGTAGTTCCATTTGTTTCTGTTTTTGTTGCCTAGGCTTTTGGTGTCACATCCAAGAAATCATAGCCAAGAACAGTGTCTATAAATTTCCCTGTGTACTTCTAGGAATTTATTATGCTGCTGTTTAGCATCCTTTTGTTTCAAGTTGAAGGACTCCCTTTAGAATTTCATATAAAATATGCTTAGTAAATATGAACTTCCTCAGCTTTTGTTTATCTGAGAAGGTATTTATTTCTCCTTAATTTTTGAGGGGCAGTTTTGCAGTGGTTAGCAACTGTTTCTTCATTCAGTCCTTTGAATATATTGCTGCATCCAGTGTGGTCAAACTTGTGGGGTTCAGTGAGGGGTGATGGGGGATTAGAAAAATAAAGACTCATTGGGGCTGCGGTTGTGGCTCAGTGGTGGAGCACTTGCCTAGTATGGGTGACGCATTGGGTTCATTTCTCAGTACCACATAAAAACAAATAAAATGAAGGTCCATCAGTAATCAAAAAAAGTTTTAAAAAATAAAAAATAAAGACTCACAGATTTTGAAGATAAAGCTGGGAACAGGTGGAGTGCTGCTCTCTGATGGAGATGCAGATCTAAAGACTTACACCAACAATCTTTATACATGTCTCATTATCAGGTTAAAGACCATGCAAGCATTATTCTTTGTACTCAGAAAGTTACAGTACTAGAAACATCTATGCAGCTTTTCTGCAGTTGCAATCCACAGGTGCAAAGTGCAATGTTAGGAGCTTTGTGTAGCTCTTAAGTCCACTGCTAAAAGTTAGGGCTGGAGTTGTGGCTCAGTTGTAGAGCACTGTTTGGCATGTGTGAGGCCCAGAGTTCAAAACTCAGCACCACATATAAAAAAAAAAAATCCATTGACAACTGAAAAAAAAAAAGTTACTGTAAAGCAGGCAGGAACAGGAGAATTGGAACTGGCGAAACTCCGTGGTTGTCTAGCATAAGAATTCCTTTATTCCCAGGGCTGTGTACCTGAGATCAAGGTCAGAGCTGATAGGACTCTTGCACAAAGCCTCCTCATGCAGGGTATTGCCACAGCAGCTAAGCATCCTGTGCCCTTGCACAGGAACATTCCTAGGCACAGGCATGCCACAGCCATGAGGTCACCAGAGAGCTCCAATTTCAGTTACTGCTCTCCACAATATATCATCTCACTCTTCTCTGGCTTGCAAGTTTTCTGCTGAGAAATCAACTGATAGTCTTGTTGAAATCCTTTGTATTTAATAAGTTACATTTCTCTTGGTGTTTCCAAAAGTCTCTCTTTGTCTTTTTTTTTTTTTTTTTTTTTTTTTTTTTTTTTTTTTTTTTTTTTTT
>JAJEJO010002720.1:204424-232546 GCA_020662805.1 Glaucomys volans | reverse complement strand
GGGATGGGAGGGGGTGGGGGAAGGAAAGATAGTAGACTGAGACAGATTACTACCCTATGTATATGTAAGATTATATGAATTGTGTGAATCTATATTGTGAAAAAAAAGATATATTCCTTGCTGTATAATTATATCAAAATGGGTTCTACTGTCATGTATAATTAAAAAAGAACCAATTAAAAAAAGAAAAAAATGTGAGAATGCTTCTAGAGCATTATTCATCTTTTCCAAAAACTTTAAATAATCTAAGTGTTCATTGACCATGGAATGAATAATTAAAATGTGAAATATGATGAAATAATATATAACCAAAAAATGAAGATAAACTATATCCACATGGCATGGACAAATCTCAGGAATACACCAAAAGTAAAATAAATGGCATACTGTATCATTCTAGTTAATCAAAGTTCAGAAATACGTAAAACTCATTTATGACATTAGAATTCAGAGTAGTAGCTGCCTCTGGAGTGGAAGAAAGAATTAATGATTAGATGGGCATTGAAGGTAACAGTAAGGCTATACATAGTGCTTGACATTCTGAGATGCAGATAATAAATGTGTTAACTTTCTGATAATTCATTAAGGTTTACATTTACTACATTAATATATATTTCATCTGAGAAAATACAAATATTCTTCAATACAAAAGCAAATCCAATGTTAAGTCCTTAAAACAGTCCTTATAAATAGGAAGAACACAATGTTATCTGCCTTTACTATTTCCATGTCAATGCATAAAATACATATTGTAATCTCTCTTTTTTTTTTTTTGGCACTGGAGATTGAACACAGGGGCACTTGATCACTGAGCCACACCCCCAGCCCTGTTGTATTTTATTTAGAGATAGGGTCTCACTGAGTTACTTAGTGCCTCATCATTGCTGAGGCTAGCTTTGAACTAGAGATCCTCCTGTCAGCCTCCTGAGCCACTGGGATTACACACAATATCTGTACTGTATTTCTCTGAGTGAATTACCTTCATGTATTTTATTAATTTTTTTTTGTATTTTATTAGTCTTCTGTTGATGGACACTGAGCTTTTCCAATTTTTAAACTTTTATTATAACTTTACATGGTTTTATAATTTTGTAGTAAGATTTAGCCAATGCTAATAATAAAATAATAAATCATTACAAAATGATACTTTCAGGTAGACTTTAGTTAAGAGTCACCTAGATGTTCATTCTAAATTCTAAATTTTTTCTACAGTAAAATTGGTACAATTTAACCAAATAATCGTCACTGTCATTTAATTTAATTTAATGTGCTAAGCAAATTTTAAAATTGTGAAAACAGCCATAAAAGTTCTAAGAAGTAGTAAAACACTCATCTCAAAATAATAATGCTAGGAGGACTAGAATTCAATATTATATATAGACTTTGCTTGTGATAGTCTGGTATTTATTCAGTGTATAAAAATAGAGGTTTGGGCTGGGGATATAGCTCAGTTGGTAGAATGCTTGTCTTGTAAGCACAGGCCCTGGGTTCAATCCCCAGCACCGCAAATAAAATAAAATAAAATAAAATAAATAAAAAAATAGAGGTTCAGAAACACTTTAAACAGCAGCTGAAAGATGTTGTTGACTTGTTACAATAAAAACAAAAGTTAAATATAAAGTGAAATATATTTTCAAAATGGTTTGAACGTAGATCTTAAGTGTTCTCCCACAAAAAATAAATATGTAAGGTGATGGCCAGATTAATTAGCTTAATATATTTCAGAATATATACATGTATCAAAATATCATGTAAGACACTCTATATATACACAATTTTATCGATTATATTTTAATTTTAAAAAACTATAATAATCAAACTTTTCTCAGTATTAAAAAAATCCTGCTTTATCTTACCTGTGCTTGCAGTTTTATTTCATTGACTTCGTCATTTAGCTCTTCAAGATCTTTACCCAAATGCAGAGAAAATTGCTTAATGCTTGTTTCTCTGTCACCCACTGCTTTATCAATGGCATTCCGAACAGCAACAATGGATGGCTTCATAGTTGCAAAAACAGCAAAGTCTTCAGGAGGTGTGGATATCTGATACAGTTCAATAAGCTTGTACATTTTAACCACTACATTCCCTTCATCTTCCAGGGTTTCAATCTAAATGGAAACATTGGTTGCTCATTAAACAGAGTAGAGTTCTATTTTACCCTTTACGTTTTTTTCTAATAGGAGACTGCTACCGCACAATACAAACATCAAGCTGTGAATGGTCAGCACAGGAGGATTGTTTTTAACACTACAGTCAAATTGACTGAAGTTGGCTGAACAATAAATACAGTCATTGCTACAATACAGGTAAATCAGGCCCAGAAGGTCAGAGCTGAGCACAGTTAGTACTGCACACAGTAATGCTTCTTCTCTCTCTTTTTTTGTTATATCCAAATGACTACTAACCATCTTTGTTTTGATGTCCTACCTTCTGTGGGCAAAAAATTCCTGTTTTTCTTAAATTTCTGGCAAAGGATTCCCCAATTTGGGAGAAATCCTCCAACTGCCCCAACCTCCAAGTCTTCCTGGTTAGGCAGGAAGCTGCCATATTCATACTATTTGACTCAGCCTCCTGCCACAAACTGAACCAAGCAGCATCAAATTGTGACCTAGAGTCTTTTTCTTTAATACAGGAATGGGAAGACTCTAGCTGTGGGCAGAGGCCATTTGCTTTCAGGTGGAAGCAGAAAGTATGTCCTTAACATAAGAAGATAACCGCAGACAGCCTTTCAGATAAATAGTTCTCAACCTGTAACTTGCACAGCAATGACTGGAAAGTTCATTAAAACAGACTGATGAGCCCTTTAGGAATTTCTAATTCAGAAGATGTAGGGTAGGGCCCTAGATGTGCATTTCTACCCAGTTCCCAGGTCCTGCTGATTCTGCTGGTTTAAAGACCACCTTTGAGAACCAATGTTCTAGAGAGCAATATCGATAAGAGAAGGAAGAGAGGCCTTTTTGGTTTCCTTAAGCTTTTCTAGACTCTAGTTCCTGTTCTTTTTAAAGGCCTGGCTCTATCCATTCCTTTGTATTCCAGAAGATACCCAAGCAAATTTAGAATAATTTTTCCCACTTTTCTAAGCTATCTATATGAGTTTCAATTGCTTTCAACAAAGTGTCTAATATCTCAAATAAGTTAGAAATTTCTCAATACCAAGATCTGTTCATCATCCTGTATTTCTTATACTTTGAATAAGCATATATCTAGGTTTTCTGGGAGTGTCTTGGTTTATACTTATTGTCCTGCCATAATACTTAATAGTGTCTCTTTTACTCTCAAAAATGTATTATGCAAAAAACAAACAAACAAAACCAAACCAAACAAAAAAAAAACCAACAAAAAAATGTATTATGCAGCCTACCCTGCCTATGCTGGTCTGATACTACTATCAGCAGATCAACTATAGAAAGATACCTAGGAGTCATCCCAGACTTCTTGCTGTCCTCTCATTCAGTTGTCCTTTCACTTATACTTAGCAACACACAGTTCACTAGCTTTCTGAACCAAATACTCATTCTTCGTAGCACTTCACCAGTTCCAAAATCCTGTTTCTGTCATCTTGCCTCATGTCTGTGTTCATGGTTTTCTCTTCGTCTGGAATGCCTATCTGAATGTTTGATGTACTTTAGGACATAGTTTAAACATTCCATACACCACAAAGATGTCTGTGACCTATAGACAAAAGTGATTAAAAAACCCCTAGTCCTTACAACAGTTTCTTATACCTCTACTTATTGTATAATTGTCTGCTTTCATTCTGGACTCTGATCTCCTTAAAAGCAGGTTTAGTTATTGTTGTTATCCTGTATCCTGTTAAGTGAGTGTTTCCTAAATTTGCTGAATGAATTAATAAAGTTCCAGAAAAAGATACCTGTGTATGCAGAGCATCTCTGTAAGGGAAGCTACTTCCCCGACATACTACCCAGAAAGCATGAACAAATTCCTGGAGATGGGACAGTCTGGTTTTCTGCACACCACAACTTCCCATTCTAGAACCACACTGAACCTTTGGTTATGATATGATCCTACCTTCATAACATAGTTGATAGTATTGGAGGGGAGACCTGAATCATTTACTAGATAATAGAATCACTATTGGAAGAGAGAAATTATCTTATTTTGTGGCTGGTTAGACTTGCAGCCCGTCACTTGGGAGCTACTGGTGGACATGTTTGCTACTACAGGATGAAGTAGCAGCCTCACTGTATTGGGAAACAAATGAAGCAGACCTTCAAGGAGATGCAGAGAGTCAGAGAGATGCAGAGAGAAGAGATGGAGAGAAAGGACTACCTGGGATTCCTACAGCTGTCCTGTACTGGTTCTCATCAGTTCCTGAGCCTAGTTACACTCATGAAGAGGGGAGGGATCCATGAAACACCTTCGAATTCTTAAAAGAGGGCCCTATTTTGGCCTAAGATAAATTACCTGGGTTTTGGTAATTTGTCCAAAGAAGTTTAATAAATACAAGTAATGACAAATGCTTGGCATCTCGAGATTTATGAGATGATGTTAAAGCACATCTGAGGAAAATCAAAATTCTCTGTCCCTTTGAGAGGTGCTATTCTTGAAATGATAAACAAGATTGTTACTTTTGTAGGCATGAAAAAGACACTTTACTATTAATTTTGTTAATAATATGTAACAAACTGCCCAGCTGTCAATGACTTATTCAGTTTATATTATTTATTCATAGTACTTTTTCAATTTTCCAGTATTTAAGAAATAATTTATTTCTATTTCAATGCCAAACTGCTATAAATATAAGTTTTGAAAAACCAACTATTAAAATCAAATGCTAGATTGCCTGCCACAGACTGAGAGGAGTAAATCAAGTTTCTAGAGAGAAAGAAGCAAGACAGACAAAAGATTTCAGTGTTCTTGTATGTGTTTGTGTGTGTGTGTGTGTGTGTGTGTGAGAGAGAGAGAGAGAGAGAGACCTGACCCTTTCATTTGCATTACTTCAGTCTCCATATCTACATTTTACTCCCCACTTCCACCTTCCCACTTAAGTTAGTCTCTTTTGGTAACCTTGCCCATTCTTAATAGAAAGGTTAATGCTATTAGGCAGATATATATTAAGGGTTAAGACTTCTGTTATGACTGATGTCAGGTTACCATTCTATTAACATTTACTAAAAATTAGAATTACAATAAAGTATGGTTGAGAACTTTGGTTTTGTGGTCAGAGAGACCCAAATTTAAATTCCAACTTTATCACATACAAACTCTGTGATCTTGGACAGCATAACCTATTTTAGTTCCTGTATCCTCATCTGTGGAATGAGGATAAAAATTATTCAGTTTTTGTAAGGATTAAAAATTTAACACATGTAAAAATTAATACAATGTCTGACTAGGAGTAAGAGTTTGGTAAATGTAAGCTGGCATTAATAATGCAGGCCACCCTTTACTTTGTCTAAAAATGTTTCTCATATTTTGACAGTGGTTCTGACTCATAGTCCCTCAATTTTTCTTATCATATATATTCCTTTCCTACCATAAGAAGAGGAATATTGAGTTACATAAGATAATCAACTCACCCGTTCCTGAATTTCATCAAGAAATATTAAGCTATTAACGTATTCTATGGTAGTGCTTGGAACAAATTCAAGTTTATACTCTGCATCTTGGGCCTCAGAAATAATGGCATCCACTTTTTTCTTGCTTAAACGAGGAAGCATAAAATTCAGCACCTAAGAAAGAGAAAGAAAATGTGAGTCATAAATATATGAATATTCTACTGTGTTACATATTTTAAAAAAGTCCTAATTGGACATCTGCTAAATCAATCGGCAAGTTTTGGAAACAGCGGTATATGTGAAGGGAATTTTTTTTCTCATTAAATCATTGCTAGTCAAATGAACGAAAAAGACCAGATTTTTTTGACAAAATAGGTTGCAGGGCCTACTAAAAAGTTTCCCAAAATGCTCTCAAATCTTGCAGGTGTACTTTCTGCTTCTTTGCCCCACGTAGCATGCACTGTGCTGCCCTCCCCAACATCAATCTCGTTCCTTTCATGTTGGGTGGTAGTCATGTGGATTGGAAGAAATTGATCCCTCCTTCAGAAATAAAGAGAGTCTGAGTGGCCACTAGGCAAACATGAGCGTGGCTTCCTTTAGCCATGCTGACTGGATTAGGATGGATCTCTGCCCTTAACTGATCCAGTCAGAAACAGGCCTAGGTTTTGTTTATGGTGTGAAGAAATGCTCACCTTAGGATGATGATATATTGAGAGCTCAGAAAGGAAAATGAAAGAAATTCAGTCCTTGGTAATATCATCAGGCCATTTAATGAAACCTCCTGACTGCCTACCCAATATCTGGGCTTATTGGCTCATAAACCCATACATTTTCTGATTGCGTAAGACAGCATGAGTTTGGTTTTCTTTGGCTTGGTATATAAAAGTGCTCAAAAATGTTTGCAAAAATTGAACTTTCTCTAATTATATGTATAGTCATTTTCTTTTTTAACAGATGAAGAAGTAAAGATCCTGAAGAAAGTTCAATGTCATACAACTAATTAATGACAGAATACACTGGCACTTAGGTCCACGATCTTATCCAATGTTCTATTTTCTGTCATCTACACCGGATTTTCCATAGGGTCAGATAGTATCTCAGATTTGCAAGACATACAATCTCTGTTGCAACTATTCAACTCTGCCTTTATAGTGAGGAAGCAGCCATAGACAATGTGTCTCAACTGTCTTCGAATCATTTTGAGAATATTCACAACAAAATTTTGAAACACAGGAGCTCCATTCCTCTTCCCAACACTTTTTTGCCATTGCTGCTCCTTACATAATGGTTAAGGCTGCATTATGATGCAGTTGCATTTTGATAATATTGTGTGTACAAAACAAGAGGCAGACTGTATTGACCTTTCATTTCTCCAATCTCTGTTCTATGGCATTTTCTCTCTGGAAGCATTTGTGAGCATACAGATACACACTGGTTCCAAAAGAATTTACTGTGGTGTTTGTATGAGTTATTCTAGAACTTTAGGGACAGTTCCAGATCAGAAAATGATCCTTTAAACTAGATCTCAATATCCTAGAATCAGCTAGCATTGCTACTAGGACACTGAATAGTAACAGTGTTATCTCTTCCCAGGAAGTCTTGAAACATTCCCACAAAAGAAAAAGAAGTAGGAGTAAGAGGCTAATCTGACACTTGCAGACCCCTTCCCTATTAAATCTATAAGCAGATTATACTTCTGATAGAAAGAACATGAGACTCTTCCTAGAAATTAAGGATGACAAGTAGTCTTCCATTAATTTCTGTCTTTACAAGAAAATCAAGATAGTTTTATTTTTGCAGTTAAAAAAAACCCCAAGAAATTATTGTAGAGAACATAGTTAAAATTTCTCCTAGTTCATAGTTACCTCCAAGCATCGCAAAGGTGATGGAATTAATTTTTCTTTTAGCATCTTAGTGTCTATGAGCAGCAATCCTACATTTCTGGTAGGTCTTAGAGCCAAAGCGTCCTTATGCTGTTTGTGATATTTTTCCAGTTGGTTACTAAAGTACTTAACATCTACATAAAACAATTCATATAAATTGTAAAATACAACATATTGGATTTTAAAGGGTCATTATAAAATACATTAAAATCATTGCATTAATAAATTTACACATTCATTTATAATATTATTATCTATGCTTAGAGTTCCTTATCTAACTACAGTGTTCAGGATGTTTTATATTTTATTCTTATAATAAAAAGCCCAATATTTTACAATACAAACATGTTTTCCAGGTCCTATTAAGAGAGGACAGATGTAAATAACTTCTTAATACATAACTTGTTTTATTGTGCTTCATTTTATTGCATTTCACAGATAATACATTTTTAACCAATTGAAGGTCTGTAGCAACCCTGCCATCAACCAGGTCTATTGGTGCCATTTTTCAACAGCTCAGATCTTGTCAGCATTTTTTTAGCCATGAAGTATTTTTAAATTAAGACATATGCATTTCTTTTAGACATAATGCTATTGCACACTTAATAGACTATAGTTTAGTGTAAACATAACTTCTGTATCTTTTATATATACTAGGAAATTAAAAAATTGTGATGATTCATTATGATTAATTATGAATCATTCAGTGATTCTGGAATGGACTAGATTCTAGAGTTAGGTTTTTTGAAGTTGGGCTTAATCTAAGTTGATTTGAAGTTCTCTCACATGATACCTGAACAGAAAGCATTTTGGGGGATATTCACAACAAAATTTTAAAACAAAGGAGCTCAAATATAATATAGTTATCTCCATTCCTCTTTCTAACATCCCTCTGCCATTCCCATTCTTTACATGGTGCTAAGGCATTTGCCAGCTTGCATCTGGCTTATGCTGCTGTTGCATTTTGACAATCTTTCAGCCTCCATTTTTTTCCATTCTCCAATTCACCTGGAACCAATGGAAGCCTGATTATCTTTGCATACATTTTTATCATATTCAAAAACAACTCCTAATGCATGTATAATTCCAAGTTCTGATGCTTGTCCTTGAAAATCATGGGGGGTTTTCAAGATGGTGGAATAGAGAAGGTCACTTTCTTGGCAGCTCTGTGGCATGAAACCAAGAAAGCAGATAGGTAGCTTCTCAGCATGGTGGGTGAACAACAACAACAACAAAAACAACAACAAAAGCAGGATGCAGGAGAGGAACTTTACTGGAATCTCTGGAATCTAATACTGAACATTCAAAGCAAATTGGGGATTCAGGAGATTGGATATAATAAAATAAGGAAGAAATCCCCAGTGCCATAGTCACTATTGTGGCTGGAGGCACCAGTCAGAGCAGTACCTCCACAAGCAAAGTAGAGGAATGAGGGAATTAAAGGAACCTACATTTTCAGGAGGCCTTAAGTGTGTCTGGGAACAGACAGTTTAGGGATCAAAGACACTGCCTGACTAAACTGAAAGGCACAACGCACCATATCCTTGTGTGGGAAAGAGGCTCCATCTCTCCCAGCTACACACGGAGGACAGAGGAAAAACCCATTTTGTAGTTGTGGCACAGGAGCCAGCAGCTGGGGAGCCAATTCCTGGCAATCCTGAGTTTAACCTAAAATACAGGCCCAGCAAACTCACACTACATGCACAGAGTGTGCTCAAGTGACCAGGAGAAAATCAAACTAGATCTAGCAACCCCACCCTGAGGGTGGAACTAGCACCACACTCCAGATAAGCCACCTAACATTTTGGAGAAGGGAAGCTGAAAATCTTTTGAACTCTGATGGAAACAATTCTTTAACTTTTCATTGAGTTTTTTTTCTTTCTTTTTTTCTTTTCTCTGTTAATTGTGACCTTAATGGTTCATGGACATTATACATATTCATATTTGTTTTTTCTCATTTCTAGCATTTTTGAAACCAGTTATTTTTTCATGGATCCATTTTTATGAGGACTAGGAAGCTTAATTAGTATATTTCAGTTTTGTTTTGTATTTTGTTTTTAAAATTTTTTCCTTATGTATTTTTTTCTTTCACTTATCTGTTTCCCTTGATTCTCTTTCACTCTTTTCTTCTGCTAACAACCAATCTCTATTGTTCCCTCTTTCACTCTTTCTGTAACTTTTTACATCTACGTTTTCTCCTCATCCCTTATAATCAACACATCCTATATAACTTCTGTTCTCTCCCTGTCCACCATTGGAAATTGTAAACCCTTTTGCAAACTTACTGTTGCCATTGTAGGCAATAACTAATCATATCATTTCATTTATTGTGACAATAAAAACTGTTGATGTTATAGCAAGAACTATTTGGTTTAATGCTGTATATCATTTGCATTGTTTGTTGTAATTATTTGTCCCCCCGCCCCCAAACAGTGAGGTACTAGAAACCTTCAGGGACACTAAAAGTCCACAGGGTAGAATCTCTACTGCCTCAGATCCATACTGTTAGATGGCTAGACACACAAACTACATGAAAAATCAAGGAAAGAAATCACCCAAACAAACCAAGATACTTCAATAACAGATACCACAGTGGAAGAAATGTCAGAGAAGGAGTTTAGAATATACATAGTTGAACTGATATGCAAGGTAAAGAATAATGTAAGGAGTGAAATCAGAGAAAATATAGGAAGTGAAAGATCACTTCAATAAAGAGACAGAGATTCTGAAATAAAAATCAAGCAGAAATCATTGAAATGAAGGAAACAATAAACCAAATTAAAAATTTGATGGAAAGCATCACCAATGTATCACCTTAGAAACTTTTCAGGCAATGAAGACAAAATAAATAATCTTGATAATAAAGTTGACCATGGATAATAGATGTTAAGAGATCATGAACGGAAATTCCAAGAAATATGGGGGATAACGTGAAAAGTCCAAATTTAAGATTTATCGGGAAAGATGAAGGCAGGGAGATGCAAACCAGAGGAATGCACAATCTTTTCAATAAAATAATATCAGAAAATTTCTAAAACCTAAAGAATAAAATGGAAAATCAGATAAAAGATGCTTACAAGACCCCAAATATACAAAATTACAACAGACCCACTCCAAAGCACATTATTGTGAAAACGCCTAACATACAAAACAAGGACACAGTTTTAAAGGCTGCCAGAAAAAACACTTCACATTTAGAGGGAAACCAATCCAGAGCTCAGCTGATTTATCAACCCAGACCCTCAAAGCTAGGAGGTCTTGGAATAATATATACCAAGCTCTGAAAGAAAATGGATGCCAGTCAAGAATACTATACCCAGCAAAATTAAGCTTCAGAATTGACAATGAAATACAAACTTTCCATGATAAACAAAAGTTACAAGAATTCACAACTAGAAAGCCTGCACTAAAAAACATATTCAATAAAACATTCCATCAAGAAAATATAAAAAATGAAAGTGAAAACCATCAAAGGGAGGAACTACACTAGAATAGTCAATCAATGGAGAAACTAATTCAAATAAAAAACCAGAAATAAATTAAAATGACAGGGAATTAAAAAAATTTCTCAATAAGATCATTTAATGTAAATGGACTAAACTCATCAATAAAAAGACACAGACTGTCAGGTTTGATTAAAAAATATGACCCAACAATATGCTGTCTCCAAGAGACTCACCTTATAGGTAAAGACATCCAAAGACTAGGAAGAAAACATATCATTTATAAATCATTCATAAACAAGCAGGGGTTTCTATCCTAATATCAGATAAATTGGACTTCAAGTCAAAGTTCATCAGAAGGGACAAAAAGGAACATTTCATACTACTTAATGAAAATATACATCAATAAGACATAACAATCATTAATATTTATGCCCCAACAATGAAGCATCTACATACATGAAATAAACCCTTCTCAAATTCAAGAAGGAAATAGACCACAACATAATAATACTGGGTGACTTTAACATATTTCTCTCACCAATGGATAGATGATCCAAACAAAAATTAAATAAAGAAACCATAGAACTAAAAAGTACAATTAATAATTTAGATGTAACAGATATATATATATATATACATACATACATATATATATATATATATATATAATATTTCATCCATCAATGACTGAATACACTTTCTTCTTGGCAGCATATGGATCCTTCTCTAAAATAGACCATATCATGTGCCACAAAGCAATTCTTAGCAAATACAAAAAGAATAGAAATAATACCTTGCTGGGCTGGGGATATAGATCAGTTGGTGGAGTGCTAAGGCCCTGGGTTCAATCCCCAGCACCACAAAAAAAAGAAAAAAAGAAAAAAGAAAAGAAAATAAATAATACCTTGCATTCTATAAGATCATAGTGGAATGAAATTAAAAATCTATGATAAAAAATAGGAGCTACTCTAACACTTAGAAATGAAGTAATATCCTATAGAATGACCCCAAGGGATAGCATAAGAAATCAGGGATGAAGTAAAAAATACTTATAGGTTAATGATAATACTAATACAACTTATCAAAATCTCTGGGATATGACAAAGGCAGTTCTAAGAGGAAAGTTTATTGTGCTGAGCTCATTCATTAAAAGAACAGAATGTCAACAAATAAATACTCTAACATTATATCTTAAAGGTCTACTAAAGAAGAAAAAAATCAACACCAAAAGCAGAAGACAAGAAATAATTAAAATCAGAGCTGAAACCAATGAAATTGAAACAAAAAATCCAAAAAATTGAAAAAACAAAAAGTTGGTTGTGTGAAAAAATAAATGGAATTGATAAACCCTTAGCCAAACTAATGAAGAGAAACAGAGAGAAATCTCAAATTCCTAAAATTTGTGATGAAAAAGGAACTATTACAATGAAAACTACTGAAATGCAGAAAAAATAAATATTTTGAAAATTTATACTGTAATAAATTAGAATACCTTGAAGACATCGACAAATTTCTAGAGACATGTGTGCTACACAAATTGAACCAGGAGGATATAGCAAATATAAATAAATTAATTTCAAGCAATGAAATTGAATATGTCATTAAAAGCAAACCGACAAAGAAAAGTCCAGGTCCAAATAGACTCTCAGCTGAGTTCTACCAGACATTCAGAGAAAAATTAACACAAATCCTCCTCAAATTTTCCATGAAATAGAAAATGAGGGAACCCTTTCAAACTCATTCTGTGAGGCTAGTATCACCCTGATACCAAAACCAGACAAAGACACATCAAGGGAAAAAACTTCAGACCAATATCCTTGATGCACATAGATGCAAAAATTCTTAATAAAATACTTCATACAAAAACATATTAGAAAGATAGTGTACCATGATCAAGTGGGGTTTGTCCCAGGGAAGCAAGGTTGATTCAACATTAGGAAATCAATAAATGTAATTTATCACATCAAAAGACTTAAATACAAGAATCACATGATTATCTCAACATATGTAAGTAAAGCATTTGACAAAATTACAGCATCCATTCACAATAAAAACTAGGAATAGTAGAAACATACCTCTACGTTATAAAGGCTACATAAGCTAAACCCAAGGCCAATATCATCCTAAATGGAAAAAAATTGAAAGCATTCTCTCTAAAAACTGGAATGAGACAAGGATGCCCACTTTCACCACTTCTATTCAACATAGTCCATGAATCTCAAGCCAGAGCAATTAGACTGAAGAAGGAAATTAAAAGGATAAGAATAGGAAAAGAAGAACTCAAACTATCCCTATTTGCTCACAACATGATTATTTATTTAGAAGACCAAAAAAAACCTACAAAAATCTTCTAGAATTCACAAATGAATATAGCAAAGTAGAAGGATATAAAATTAACACCCATAAATCAACTGTGTTCCAATACATCAGAGATGAATCAACTGAAAGAAAATTAGGAAAACTACCCCATTCACAATAGCCTCCAAAAAATAAAATGTTTGGGAATCAATCCAGCAAAAGAGGTGAAAGACCTCTACAATGAAAACTACAGAATACCAAAGAAAGAAGTTGAAGAAGATCTTAGAATATGGAAAGATCTCCCATGCACTTGCATAAACAGAATGAACATTGGCACAATGGCCATACTACCAAAAGTGCTACACAAATTTAATGCATTTCCTATTAAAATTCCAATGACATTCTTCATAGAACTTGAAAAAGCAACCATAAATTTCATTTGGAAAAATAAGAGACCCAGAATAGCCAAAACAATCCTTAGCAAGAAGAATGAAGCAGGAGGCATCACAATACCAGACCTTCAACTATACTACAGAGTAATAATAACAAAAAAGGCATGGTATTGACACCAAAACAGACATGAAGGCCAGTGGTACAAAATAGGAGACACAGAGAAACTCAGAAAAATATAGTTATCTCATATTAGACACAGGTACCATAAACATACAATGGGTAAAAGATAGCCTCTTTGCAACAAATGGTGCTGGGAAAACTGGAAATTCATATGTAGTAAAATGAAATTAAACCCCTATCTCTCACCCTGCACAAAAATCAATTCAAAATGGTTCAAGGACCTAGGCATTAGACCAGAGACCTGTGCCTACTAGAAGAAAAAGTAGATCCAAATCTCCATCATGTTGTTTAGGAACTGACTTCCTCAACAAGACTCCCAAAACGAAAGAAATAAAAATCAAGAATTAATAAATGGGATATCAAAGTAAAAAGTTTCTTCACAGCAAAGAAACAATCAAAAGCATGAAGAGAGAGCCTACAGAATGAGAGAAAATCTTTGACACCCGTGTCTTAGAGTATTAATCTCTAGAATATATAAAGAACTCAAAAAACTTAACACCCAAAATCAAATAATCCAATAGTAAATGGGCAAAGAAACTGAACAGGTATGTAACAGAAGAAGAAATACGAACAGTCAACAAAAAAAATGAAAAAATGCTCAACGTCTCTAGCAATTAGAGAAATGCAAATTAAAACCACATTGAGATTTCATCTCACTCTAGTCAGAATGGTAATTATCAAGAATACAAGTAACAACAGATGTTGGAGAGGATGTGGGGAAAGAAGGAAATTCATAAATTGCTGGTGGGGCTGCAAATTGGTGCAATACCTTTGGAAAGCCGTATACAGATTCCACAGAAAACTTGGAATGGAACCACCATTTGACCCAATTGCCCAATCCTTGGCATATACCTAAAGGACTTAAAATCAGCATACTATAGTGATATGGCCACATCCATGTTTATAGTGGCTCAATTCACAATAGCTAAGCTATGGAAGCAACCTAGATGATCTTCAACAGATGAATGGATAAAGAAAATGTGCTATATATACACCATGGAATACTACTCAGTCATAAAGAAGAATGAAATTACAGCATTTGCCAGTAAATGGATAGAACTGGAGACAATCATGCTAAATGAAATAAGCCAATAATCCCAAAAAACCAAAGGCTGAATGTTCTCTCTGATATGTGGCTGCTAATACAAAATAATGGGTGGGGTGGAAGGAAAAATAGAAATTCACTGGATTAGACAAAGGGGAATGAAGAGAAGGGAAGGGGAATGGGAATAGGAAAGACAGTGGAATGAACTGGACATAACTTTCCTATGTTCATATGTGAATACACAACCAGGGTAACTTTGCATCATGTATAGTCTCAAGAAGGGGAAGTTATACTCCTTGTATGTATTAATATGTCAAAATACATTCTATTGTCATTTATAACTAAAAAGAACAAATAAAAATTTTTTAAAAAGAAAATCTCGTAACCCTCTGATCTCTGAAAAATTAGATCTAAATGATTAAATGATTATTTGGATTAGGCCTACTTTGTGTGCTGAAAAGTCAGGCTCTGTACTTCACTGACTCCATGAAACTATGACACAGCATGAAAGGCATCATGTCCTGTATCCCTGTCAGTTCACTTCAGTTCAAAATGCACTGCCTCAGTGTGAGAATGTTGCCAAAAACAATGGAACAAGACTTGTCTAATTTTTTTGTTTTCTGAAGTAAGGTCTTTAATACGTTAGTATAGTAAAAAAAAACAGTCTGTTTCAGTTTTTTAAAACTTAAGGGACATAACAACCAGATATAATGCCTGGTCTTGGACTAGATCCTGGGCCAAACCAGTTGTAATCTGCTTTACTTGGGGACTTCTGAATATGGGACAAGTTTGACAATTGTTTAGCAATTCTTTAAACAATTAAGTTTTCTTTTGGAGGGTGTGTGATACTTGTATTTTGGTTTTGTAGCAACATATTTTTTGAGATGAATATTGAATTATTTAACTTAGAGATGCAATGTCTAATTTGAAATACTTTAACAAAATGAAGGATTGAAAGAAAAACAAAAATTATAGAAAAGTTAATGCTGGTTCATGAGGCAAAGTATCAAAATGATTATTTTGTGTATAAAAAATACAGCAATAAAACCAGTTCATAAATTAAGAATGTGAATGATGTGCTTCATGATTTAAATAGCAATAACAAATAATATGTACTTAATTTAAAAAATCATTTGAATCTCCTTGCCTAAAATTTCAATTGAATATTCTAGATTACTTTATATTGTCAAAGATAATATGTGTTCTAAAATAATTTCCCCTAGTATAATTTCATGACTAAGACATGTTGATTCACACCCACCAGGTCTCAATGTGGTTTCCCCCCACCAAAAAGACCAGTTACTCAAATTCCTAAGATAGAAAAGGCTATATAAACCTCATTTAATAGGACTGGTAGAGGTATGTTGATATTCTTTCAACTCATTCCCACATACAGATTATATAGCCTTAGCACCAATAAAACTTCATACTAAAAGATAAGCCATTAGGAGGAATTTGCTCCCCCAAATTTTCTGAAATAAAATAGCAATATTGAGTAAAGATGAAGGGGAAAGTAATTCTATGGAAAATAACCGAGGAATAAATAAATTCTTGACTTTTGTTGGGACTTTTTAGGGCTACCACATACTTGGTATTCCTATAAAAAAAATTAGTACAGACAAATGGATGACTTACCAGGTTCTTGAAGTTTAAGAGCTTGCAAATCAAGGCTCTCATTTTCCTTAAAGAATAAATGGAACTTTTCAAACGTTGCTGCATATAAGTGGGCAGATTCAAATGCTGCGTGAATGGTCTCCTAAATGTTATAAACAAGCAGACAAAAAAATCCTTTATTTTTCTTAAGCAGAATTCAGTTCAACATTGAAAAACACACATACATGCATGAACGCACAAGCAGTGTCTCTGTGTTCAGAAATGTGCTTTGACTTGGGGATACATTAATGAGAAAAGGTACATCCGTGATGTCAAGGGCCAGTTATTGAATTCAAGAACAAACTTTTAAAAATTTTAAAAATCATCTTTAAAATTTGACTTTTGAAGAATCATTCCTGATGACTGAAAAGAAGTACACTTGTAATTTTTTTCTGCTTCATGGTAAACGCTAGTAAACCTGGCAAAGAGTTAATGCCTTTTCATTTTCCAAGCTGCAGATTTTATGTCTTAGTTGATATGTTTTTGAGCAAAAGCAAAACTATTTGACATGTCTACAAAATCACTTGTTAATCTTACTGTCAGATTCTCTGCACTGACCAGTCTTTCATTCCAAAATATCCTTCAGACATTGCCCTAAAAAAACCTTTTCCTTCATTTTTTACATTTGGTCCCAAACTTTATTTCCCCACAATTTCCCACCCCCCTAATCAAAATAATTATTGCACTTATTTCAGTTCCTTTAATACCTATATCAACATATGTTATCACATTTTCAATGCCTATGAAAGGCAGTTAGAATTTGTTGTTGGTTTTGGCCTATGACTTCCTGGTTGCACTCCAAACCTTACCTTTATATTCCCTATCAAGACTTCTTGCAGATGCACATTTTGTCTCATGGACAACTAAAGACAATGTAATTGCACAAACTCAATATACCAATGATAGGGAAAATGTTTCAGATTCATCTTTTATAGATGGTACGCAAGTAGTAGAAAATTTAGCTTATAAAAATGGTAAGCACCCTAAATGTCTATATTAGTTGTTTCATTTATTTTCTTTTATTAAGTCCTTACATAATCTTCCAGAATGTTTGTGCCTTTACGATATAAATTTTAAAAAAGTCTAGTCAAACTGTAACTCTGCTGAGCTGACTGATGTGTACAATCACGTGGGTGACAGAAACATGATATGAAGCCTAGGGATGGAAAGCTCCACTAATATTCAAAATGATTTACATTTTTTAAAAATTTTGAGATAATTTCTATTGAAGAAATGTTGCTGGAACAGTATAAAGAATTCCATTGCTTACACATATTCCCTAAACTTCAACAATTTGCCATATTTGCTTCATCATTCTCTTTCTATATGTATTATTTTACTTTAAACCATTTGAGAAAATGTTACAAACATGTGGTACCTTTACCACTAACTACTTTATTGATCAAACACAAGGATATTTTCCTGCATAACTATAATACAATGGTCTAAATCAGAAAATGAACATGGATACTTATATTATTATCCAACTACAAACATTATGCAATTCAGCCATTTGTTTTTCATAACAAAAAGAAAACATTTCTTTTGTACTAGTCTACTGTTATATGTAAGTTATTATATACCATTTCATCAAAGTTATTTTTTTTTTTTTTGTCAGAGCTGGGGATTGAACTCAGGGCCTTGTACTTGCAAGGAAAGCATTCTACCAACTGAGCTATATCCCCAGCCCTTGTCATAGCGTTTTGATTTCCTTTAATCTTAGACACTTTCTCAATCTTTATTTTTCTTCCATGACCTTTACATTTTTTAAGATGGTTGTGTGCATTTGTGTATTTTAAAGTTTCCTTATGTTTCCTATACATTTCTGGTTAGATTACCACAAAATGATGTGTGTTCTCAGTGCATTCTATCAAAAGACACAAAATATGAGTTTGTGTGATTATTTGTAAAGTTAACAGATTGGTTACAGTGGCATCTGCTAGGCTTACCATTATAAACTACTACTTTCCCCATTGAAATCAATAAATATGTTATGAAGAGAGACTCTGAACCTATATAAACATCTTGTTTCTCAGCACACTTTTGCATACTCATTTCTCACTAAGCTGCTGAGGCTGACTTTGAACTTGCAATCTTCCTGCTATCTTGGCAATTTGAATAGGGCTGTAATAAACATGGGAGTGCAGATGTCTCCAACATACTGATTCAATTCCTTTTGATATATATCCAGTCCTGGGATTGTTGGATCATATGGTACTTACATTTTTAATTTTTTGGGAATGTCTATACTGTTTTCCATAATGATCACACTAATTTACATTCCTGCCAACAATATGTCAGGGTTCCCCTTTCTTCACATTTTTGTGGGCACTTTTGTCTTTTTGATAATAGCCACTATAGCTGGAGTAAGGTGATATCTTATTAGATTTGACTGATATTTTCCTGATGATTATTAGTATTGCTGAACATTTTCTCCAAATATTTGTTGACCATTTGTATGTCTGCTTTTGAAAAATCTCCTAAGATTTACTGCATACTCATTTTAGTATATAATGGAAATTCTTGACTATTTCTGTGATGGTGTGTCTATAAGTTAGCTGATCATATTTCTTTGAGATCGGGAGGAATTTTTATTCAGCTTTAATATATAATAGTTTTAGAAGGGTTCTATCTCAAGAGTAAATTGTTCTGGGTCAATTTTCCAAGGTACTTTGTATGCTCTTTTAAAATATAGATTCAGCAGGCGTGGTGGAGCACACCTATAATCCCAGTGGCTTGGGAGGCTAAGGCAGGAGGATTGTGAGTTCAAAGCCAGCCTCTGCAAGGGTGACACAGGTGCTAAGCAACTCAGTAAGACCCTGTCTCTGAACAAAATAGGGCCAGGGATGTGGCTCAGTGGCCGAGTGCCCCTGAGTTCAATTCCTGGTACCCCCCGCCCAAAAAATATTTTCTTTTCATGGACTAGTTATAAATGTTTGCTTGATGCCCTTGTTTTTCCTCCTTTAGAAACTCCAATTATGTAGTTGGAGTTTGCCTGTCTGCCATTAGAATTACTTACGTGTTGTACTTATTCTTTATTTTCATTCTCGTGGTTTTCTGTCTTCTATATCATTCTATGATTCTGTAATTTCTTTATACTCATATTAAACTTTCATTTAGTCTTCATTTATGAGATAATTTTGTCTTTTTGTCCATTTCTATTTTTAATTTTGAATATTTAGTTCAATGTGGTTTTCCATATATTCAAATGCTTCTGAGGATATTTACTTCAGTGTGTGGTGCTGCTTTTGTTTCATGGTTGTTTGGGTTGGGGGAGAATATTCATCAGCAGTCTCAATTCTTACTTTCTGTTTTCTCCTTAGAGTAGTTTGCAAGTATCTAATCTATGAATTTTTTCAACTCGTGGATGTGAAGTGATTTGTAAGACTTACAGTTTAAGGGCATTCTGTTCTGTCAGAAGAAATGTGCTATTTTAGTGGCAGGGAAAGTTCTGGGTGTACTCTGATTTTTTGGTTCTTGTTTATCTTCCAGATTTTGCATTTTTACTAGTTGCCTCATTTTCTCTACATCACCAAATGTTCAAATAATGCCTCTTCTTCCTTTTTAAACTTATTTCTACCCCCCAAAATGATTCCCTATTGAATAACTGCCCCTTTAAAGGTCTTTCCTGCTGTCAGTGCTCTGATTTACCAACACTTTATAAAAGTCATTTTTGCATGTAGGGAGGGCTTCTTTTGGGCTGTGATTTTAGCTTAACCTCAGGCCTACTGCTTGCTCACTGCTTCTTTCTCATAGATTTTCAAAGGACTGACCTCATTGTCTGAAAAGGCTTGTAGCAAGAGCATGAGAAAGAAAACTCATTTTTATTTGTGCATATATTTCTGCTCAAAGGTAATATGACATTTGAGAATTCTCTGTTTTCTGGCTACCTGATATGACATAAATTTTGCTTAGTTTTATTTCTTTTTCTTGAAGGTCATTATTTTTGGAGGATGTGTGGGATAAATAATATTCAGACAGCTGCCATTATCTTTGGCTCCTCCAAATTAGAAATATAATTTTTAATCACAAATGTTATAACCAGCCTTTTAAAGGGAAATAATTGATGAAGGAAGAGAAAGTTGATAAACATAAAACTATTTTGGCTTTTTGATTTAGGTCAGATAATATGGTAGTTAGTGAATGAAACAAGGCTGTGGAATACCCTCTGTAGTACAGTAGTTAGTGGAAAAGAATCCAAAATCTAGGACAAATTTTGGAATTAGTCAAAATAATTTGCAAAGTTAAAATTATGAAAGGAGGACAAAGTCAGATGATAGGAGTTTATCATTTTGAATTGATGATTGGCAATGCAGTTGAGAATAATAACTCTAGGTAGGTATAGGTAGGTATAGAGGATGGAATACATTATGTTTAACTTGAATCTGAATATATTATGTTTATTTTACCCTGATTTGATTAATGCATATTATATATAAGTATTGAAATATCACATTGTATAATTACTATGTGTCAACCAAAAATTGTAAAAATATTTAAGAAGAATGATATTAGTTATCCTGATTTGATCATTACACATGTATTGAATCAGACTATTCCACAAATTTGTAAAATTAAAATAATAATTTGAAAAATAAAATAATACCATGATAGCTACAATGATATCTTTATGAAATGAACAGTTTTAAACACTATGTTAATTTTAAATTACACAAGGCTTAAAATGGTTATCTTATGACTGACAAATAGGTAAATTTTAAGTTTCAAAATTATAGTGGCACTTGGGTACCAAGGAAAAAAGGAACAGAATTTTTATTAAGGGCCACATTCCTGTTTTCCATAGAGACTGAATTACCCAAAGATCCAGGGAAGAAACAAACCAAGGAGTAGTGCTACTTTTCCCTTCTCACATCAAATCTTCTGTAAATGTGCTTTTGTTTTTAAAAATTGGGGCATTTAAGCTTAAAATTTTAGCATATGAAATGCTATGTTCAAAGTTTTCAAGTATACTTGAGATAGAACTTTTAAAGAGCTATAGAGAGGTATTATTACATTTCTAATGAGCCTCAAATAATTATGTTACACTTTTACAAAGCACAAAACATTTAATAGTAAATGACTTCAATTAAAAAGATTGTATTGGCCGGTAAGTCATCCGGGTTCTGCTTGTGTCTGTCAGGATTCTCAACAGCCATTATTGCTTCACTAGAAACACATGCAAAGAGACTGCTAATGATATGTAACTGTTTTGACAGATAATTTAATGCTTTTAAAAAGTAATTTCTTGCTTAACAGGGCAATTTTTAAGGTACCAAGATTATTTTCAAATTTTACCATATTGAGATTATGTTTATTCCAATTTTAACAATTAATTTAAAGATGAGACAGGAAGAAAATACATTACTCAATTTCTTTAAAACTGAAAATATAAAATAGTTTTAGTAAAAGTAAATTTACCTTTATTTGAAAGACAATTGTGTGAAAATTCTTATCATCATCAAGCACAGATGATAAGCTTGGCCCAGGTCCACAAATTTTTTCTTCAAATTTGTTGTTAATGTAAGGACTGGTGAAAGCATCAAAATATGTATCAGGCACAAGATTAGGAACTGATAACACAGTGTTTTGAAAATGATTAATTGAATCTGAAATACCATCCTGTTAGAGAGAAAAGCATAAACATAAATGTAAATACACTGATGATGATATTCTTGAATATTCTGAATTACTAAAATAAACATGAATACCTCAAACAACCAGGCCAGATGCTGTGCTGATTCTGAGTATATGATGAATTGGAAAACATAGTCCTGCTTTTAGGACACATATTTTCTAATTGAGAAAAAGGTAGATTTAAAAAAAAAAATGTAGCACATAATGATGAGATTCACATTCAAAGTGCGAACAAAACACCAGAGGGTCATAAGAGAGGAAAGTCAAAGGAAAATTTAAAGGAAGGGCTATAAATTTAAATTGTTGGCAGGGAGAGGAGGGCTTGTGTGTACATGGTGGGTGGCCCATGCCTGTAATCCCAGCTATTCCAGAGGCCGAGGCAGGAGTATCACAAATTCCAGGTCAGCCTGAGCAATTTAGCAAGACACTGGCAGAAGGAGAAGGAGGAGAATTGGGGATGAGGGGAAGAAGTTACTGTTTGAGTAGTAATTTCTATATTAGAAATCTAGGCTGAGGATATACACATGCTTAGCATGTGTGAGTCTCTGGTTCAATCCCTGGTACCATAAAGAAAAAAATATATATAACCTGAGAGAAAAAACTTAGGTGACATATAAACAAAGATTTATGTGAAGAACATTCACTGCAGCATTACTCATAATTATAACTAAAGATATACTTAAGTATTCAAAACTATAGTATGGATATATAAGTTATGGGATATTATACAATGGAAAATTTCAAAATAATGTCTCCAAAAACTGGTTAATGTTATGAGAAAAAGTTTATGATATAATGTTAAGTTAAAGAGAGAGAGAGAGAGAACTGATATATAATATTATCCCTATTTAAAAATACATCTACATCTATGTATGTAATCTCATGGTAAGTTAAGTATGCAGGAAACGTAAAAACGTTAATAGTGGTTATTTCTAATTTTGACAAGTAAGATTTTGGATGATTTTAATGATCTTTGTGTTTTTCAAATTTTCTTCAGTGAGCATAGATTAATATGCAATTTAGAATAAATACCTTAAAGAAAATTAGGCAAAGTACTTTGTGATGAATCTTAAAAGATGAGCTAGAGCTTGCCAGATGTACCAAACTCTTAGGAGTCCCATTCTCTCTGTCACTGTGTGTGAAGGGACCCCCACCAAGAGGTGCTGGAGCACAGAGCTAGTGTGGAGAAACAGTCCACAGCAGATGTGTTAAAACAGGCAGGCAGGCAGATAGGCAGATGTAAGCAGGCAGATGGGGAAGGAAAAATAGGGCTCACCCCACCCTGAGTGATGAAAAATAACTCTCCCTCAGAGGACAGGAAATCCTGCCCAAAAAACCACCTTCTTCTTGCTCAGGTACTACCTCCTTAAACTACAAGAACCAGGTGTGACCAGTTTAAGGGACTTCCAACTTTGAAACATACATAGAGGTACTGTCATTTGGCAGACCCTGGTTCACTATAATTTGTATTATGGTTCTAAAACTTGGGTAGGTTTAGGTGGGATATTAATATAAACTTTCCAACACACGAAACCAGCATAGGGGCACTAGGCCATGGCCCCCCAAACTGCAGTAACTTCAGCAAGTTCATAAAACAAGAGGAAGGAGATTCCAAGCCCAATATAAAAACCCACTATGTGGAGTCAAGTGACATGATGCACACGTGTAATCAGTCACTTGGGAGAGGCTGAGGTAGGAGGATCACAAGTTTGAGGCTATCCTGGGTAACATGGCAAGGCCCTGCCTCGAAATAAAAAATAAAAAGGACAAAGGATCACTACTTAAAGCACCCCCAGATTCAATCCCCAATATCAACAAAACAAAACTCTCCCTGTGGAAAGCCATAGGCCTTTTCTTCTCTGGGAGGGCGTCTGTTCCACAGGGAGGAAAGGCACCTTTTGGAGCCTACCTCCATTAAGTTAAATAAACTCTGTGTGCTTATTCTCTAATTCTCTTGACTGAAATATTTCAAGAAGACAAGAACTGAGGAAACAAGAATCTTCTTAGGACCTGCTAAACAGGACTTTCACATCTGCTAATATGTAAATGTATCATAACCCTTTTTTCTTATAATGCCAGCAACATCTCACAGAGCACTCTTTGAAAAATGCTACCATAGGTAATGGAGAAATTTTAAGCGGAAAAGAGGCATGATTAGCTTTGCCAATGATAATGACTTGCTAACAGAAATGTGGAAAATGCACTGGAAGGAAGAGAAACAAGCAAATCAAAACATACCATTATGTCAGACCAGATAGAAATGATAAGGTTTTGATGGAGAAAGCAACTAAAGTTCTACATACAACCTGCTGACTTGACTTCAGGGAGCAAAGGGAGAATCTAAGATATCTCAGATCTCTGGCTTGGGCACCTGAATAGTGCCTTTCATTGAGATGGAAAAAGAGTGGGAGGAGCAAGCTCTGGAAGAAGTTGATAAATTTAGTTAATTTTGGTGAATTGGAGTTGATCATGGAACATTTTGGTGGATACTTCCAGATGGCTCTATGTCTGGGGTTTAGGAAGAAAGTACTATATGTAAATATATATATTTATCAGTCAGCATCCTAGGAGTTAAAACAACAGGCACAGAAAAGAGCACCCAGGAAGAATTCATAGTGTGTGAAGAGAAGGGAACAGTTTAGGACAGTATTAATCAAGGGTCTGACAAAAAAGATCTTGAAAAGAAGGCTGAGAAAGAAGAAATAAAGGTACAGAACAGAATTAAGGGAAATTAAACCAAGAGTCTATTTCAGGAGGCAAAAGCAGTAAACAGCCAGATGCAATAGAAGGTCTGTCAAACACAAGATGAGAATTGAAAAATAAATACTGAATCAAGTATTAATTAAGCAAGAACAATGTAAGTATCATGACTTAAGCATATAATTAAGCATATAATTTTCTGGGTTGAGGTTGTAGCGCAGTGGTGGAGTGCTTGCCTAGCCTCTCTGAAGGGACTGGGTTCAGTCCTCAGCACGACATAAAAACAAATAAATTAACTAAGATATAGAAAGAGTGAGTCATTATGAAATTTTTTTTAAAAAAGCACATAATTTCCTTCAGATTAAGCCCTATACATATGCATGTGTGTTTGAAACAACCAGATGGAGATGGTTTATGCTAATGACTAAAATAATTGTGGGAGGAGAAAATTAATGAAAGTCTTATTTACACTTCCAATTTTGGGTATGTGAAGTAAAATCTTACATTGATATGAAAACACAAACTTGATGATTACTCCCAGAGGTCAGTCATTTGTAGGAATTAAAAATAACTACATGTGGAACAGAGTTCTACAACAGAAAAATGAGAGGGGTGTTGATTTTTTTGAGGCCTCTCACTTGGGAGTAAAGACAACAAACTGCTTGCAGGGGACAGCTTCCTTGTGTCACCTGCAACACGGGGGTACCTGCATCCCAGGTGAAGGACATGAATCTTGTGTTCAGTAGACATAGGAACTCAGTGCTTCTCTGCTTGGGACCTCCCAAGAGCAATTCCAGTCACCCATAGCTTCTCAGTCTGTCTGTCATTGTAAATGTCTTAAAATATCCTATCTCATAAATTACAGAATCATAGACTGCTGGAAGAGGAAGCAACCCAAGAACTCATCTGCCTTCTCATTTTAAAAATGAAGAAACTGAACCCCAGGGTACTTATTAATTGTAAAGCCAAGACTAAAATCTACAGATCCTGAGTACTATTGTGCTACAGTATACCAGCTAACAACAGAAAATATGGACTGAATGATTTACTAATCTACATATGTACACAAATGTGTCAGACAAAATAAGACGGCCTGCTCTTGTGTGTGGATGGACCTATGATTATGAAGGGATATAACTCCTGGGATTAGGTTACATTATATGGCAAAGTTAGAAAGATTCTGCAGATAGAATCAAGGTCCAAAATAGACTGACTCTGAATTAATCAAAAAGGTGATTATCCTGGGTAGACCTGATGGAATCATGGGAAAGATTTCAAAGGAGAGATTGGGCTTCCTGAAATTCTCTAACAGGCCTTGAAGAGATAAGAGCTATGTTATAAACTGCTTATAGAGGGGGTCATATGTCAAGGGACTACAGGGAACTTCTTGGCTCACATTTGCAAAAATAATGGGAACCTTAGTCTAATAGCTGCACAGAGCTGTATTCTTCCAACAATCTGAGGGAACTCAGATGCAAATCCTTCCCAGTCAAGCATGGGATAAAAAAGACCTCAGGCCCGGCTGACACCTGAACTGCAACCTGGAGAGGCCCTAAAGCAGAGGATGAACTAAGTAGAGAGTGTCCAGATTCCTGGCCTACAGAAACTGAGATATATAGTGGTTGTTTTAAACTGAAAAGTTTGTGGTAGTCTGTTACAGAGCAATAAATGACTAAAACAAAATTCCTTCAGATGCAGAATGCTTTTGAAAAGATTTCAAATATGGTGCTGGTAAGAATGATTTTCTTGTACTCTTGTTAGAGGGATGCCTATAGTGCATTCTAAAGTTTACATAGAACATGACCACTTGATGGTGTACCTTACCAAGCCCCTAATTTGCCTCAAATTAAAGAAAATGTGCTATACTTCTAGATAGTTTTCATGTACAGGGAATGCTGTGAAGGAACAATGCTTTCTTGCTTTTGGAAGAAGTGACAACTGCAGTCCTGCCAATCTTTTAATAGTAAAGCAGTTGCTTCATTTTCCAAAAATGTGTTTATAACACAGAAATTATATATTATATATTATGTATAAAGAAGCACATACCAGAAAGTCTTCCAATGAAGGTTCAAAGAGTAGTGACTGGACTGTCAAAATCAGTTCTGTGATGAACATGGGGATGAGAGACTCATCTTCCTCCTGCTTTTCTATCACAGGAGCCCCCTAAAGTGAGCACATTTGCAGTGTTATAAAGATATTAGTACCAAGGTGTTAAGTAAGACAAAGACAAATAAACTTGAAGTTTATATATAATATCTGAATTTATAATCACAGTATGTGGAAAGAAAAGACAAAAGGCAAATATTGAAAGATGACATAGTATCATAAAATGTCTCTCCTATAAAAACACTATCAACAATAAAAAGCAACAATAAAAAGCAAACAATAAATTGGGAAAACACTAATAATGTATACAACAAAGTTGGTAATATTTAAATAGAAGTAGAGTTTATATACTTCTATATTAACAGAAATAATGCTAATAACTAATACTTCAAAAGAAATATGTTCAAACAGAAATTTCTCTATTTTTCTAGTACACAAAAAATAGCATGATTTATAGTAAGCACTCAATAAGTGTTGATAATGAATTTTAATTTGATCTGAAAATACCTTTTTGTCAGTAACTTCAAGCTTCTCCTCAGTAATCCATTTCTGAATGACATCTGCTGAAGGTGTTCTTTTTAGTTTATCAGTGAGATAATTCAGAAGAGAGTTAGTAGAATATACTGTTAAGACATGCAGTGTGTTCTCAATTAAATAATCATTTAGATAGATAAAGCTTGAAAAGAAAAGCAAATACTGTTTCAGTTTTCTATACTCACTATATATTTTTGATAGTGACTCTAAAGCAAGTATTTAAATTTCAAAATATAATTTCTCCTTGAGTTGTGATCTAATTATATTACAGTATCAGAGATTTATTGCAGAAGAGTTTTTCTTAGACATTCTTCCTTTTAAAACACAATTATATTCAAATATGCAGCATCAATTTATCTAGGTGTTCTAACTTTTCAATAGTCTATTTAATGAGCAATATAGCTGTTAAGGAAAATGCATCTAGTTCATCTTGCCAAAAGGCCATACAATTTTTTAAAGGTGTTTTAAAGAAAAACTCAATACGTACAACAACTGTTATGTTTAGAATAACTTTATAGTTTGCTTAAGTAGAGCTTTAGGGTTTCTTATATCTCTAGGCCCTGATGGCGACCTTTGGGACAGCTTCACTGACTTTTATGGCTACGGACATTTTCATATATAAAAGGGTACACAGTTAAGGTATATTAAATAAATGGTTTTAATTGTTGGATTAAGTTAGTGAACACCAAATAATAATGATCAATGCTTTATAGTTTCACAGACAACTTTTC
>JAJEJO010002720.1:179350-204414 GCA_020662805.1 Glaucomys volans | reverse complement strand
AACTTTTCAGATAATCTATGGTGATTTTGTTTATAAGAGTTATTTGTTTTTGTTTATAAGAGTTATCTGTGATTGCATTTGGGGTGGTTAAGTGCTCACTCAGTACTGCCACTTACCAGGAACTTCAGAAATTGGTGGGAGCATTTTTGTTGGCCCCATATATAATTGCAGGTATTTAGTGGGACAGGAACTGAGTGTTTGACATCCTACAGCTTATAGGACAGTCTCAGAGATAAAGAATTGTCTCACTTCATGTATGACTTCCAAATATTCTCTGAATACTCATGTATTTAGTTATCTGAACTTGGAACTGAATTATATTTTACATATAAATACCAAGTGTTTTGCATGATTTTAACATACATGGAAAATAAGTCTTCTACTCCAGTCTTCATCCCATTGGAAACTTGCTTTTACTTTCTAAACTCGTTGTTCTGGTAGATACCATCATATTTCTAAGTCACTTACATATTATTATATCTGAATTTAAAATTTGGGCCTTTTTGACTTTCTGTTATGATTTACCTTGTTTAAATCAAATATCCTCTTAATTCTTTCTGAATGGTTTTAATTGTTGGATTTAGTTAGTGAATACCAAATAATAATGATCAATGCTTTATAGTTTCACAGACAACTTTTCAGATAATCTATGGTGATTTTGTTTATAAGAGTTATTTGTAATCATGAGGCTTTAGAATGATGGAAAATCTAAACTCTGCAATAGTTAAGTTCAAGATCCAGCTGGGTAAGCAGATGGCAGAGCTAATGCTAATAGCGAGTCCCTGGTGAGGTGCTAGGTAGAACACTTCCCTCCCTGGCTACCAGTTTCAAAATCTGCCTTAGGGACAGGGTGGAACTTTATGTGACACACTTCCTTTCTGACCAAAAGGATGGAGCAGGAGCTCCCAACCTACTTGAGGAGGTTCACAAATCTGTGTGCCTGACTTCTCCTTCACACAACTTGATTTACTGCAGGAGTTGCTCTATCAGCCTGCCTGACCCAGCAGGTACTTTGCTGAATAGCAGTTGGAGGGATGGGTTTCTGGGGCACGATTTTAGGTAACCATATTCCCTAAATTCTTGTAATTATTAGGGAACTCTATGGTGAAAAGTTTGATTTTTTTAAAAAGGCAATGTTCACTTCCAAGAAAGAATTTTATGTTTCTTTATTTTCAATGTACACATTTGAGTAGGACATAAGATATTTTGATAATTACTCCAGTCATACAAATTGATATATCCCTCATCTTCCAATGTTTAGTTTTCAATGAAACTTGAGCAGGATGGATGATCTAATTTATCTTAAAATAAATACTAATCATTTACCATGTGAGCCTCATGCAATGATATCTTTTGCTGGCCTGTTCTGTGTATGTCATTTTTTCAGAGT
Organism: Glaucomys volans; assembly: GCA_020662805.1. Lineage (NCBI taxonomy): Eukaryota > Metazoa > Chordata > Mammalia > Rodentia > Sciuridae > Glaucomys > Glaucomys volans. Next base: position 203,024 of record JAJEJO010002720.1, on the reverse strand, counting down.
CTCCACAAGTGGGCAACTCAAACAGCACATCACTGAAACCTGTGCCAGTTCTTTTTTTATCTAAGAACAACAGAAAACACAAGAATTTTTGTGTAAAAATTCCATTTCTTTCAATATATATTCAAAGAAAGGATAAATAAAATGTAAAAACAGCAACATCCTTTGATTCACAAAGCATTTAAAACCCCACAAAAAAGTCTAACTATTCAAAAGAATTTCCTATCAATCAATTTCAATTCAAGAAAAAAATGCAGATAGTTTGTTAACATTTTCCTTAACAGGAGTTGATCAGTAGACCATGTTTACTTTCCCAGAAACACCTTGACCCTTAAGCATTTGACCCATCTTTATTGGATTATCCTTTACAATCCTTGCCAATTGGGGCCAGTACTGAGATCTATTCAGTCCCTTAATTTTAACAAAACCATAGACTCCAACAGTAGGCCAGACAAACATTTAAGAAGATAGTCCCAACCTGAGTCCACTATAGAAGGCTTATGAATTAAAATTACATCCAGTTCAGCAATACTTACAAAAATGGGAGAAAGCAAGACGATGTAATATTTACCATTTCCGTCCCCCCTTCCACAAAGTACATTGAATTTATAACATACAAGCAGTCGTTTGAAAGAATAGAAAAAGGTTCATTATTTAAACCTAAGATGAGAAGAATACAGAAAAGTTGGTATTTTAGAAAGCAGACACTTCTGATATATCCAGGTTCTGTGCCCTTCATACCCGCAGAAGGTTCAAATGCGCAGTCATCAGGAATAAATCCTGCAGCTCGCAAAGCAAATCGACAAGCCTTCCTGACCACATCTCTTGCCTCATTTCGAAATTCTTCTAGGCGCTCTGTCACCTAGACATTGATGAATATGTATAATTAGTGATATGAAAATATCAATAATAGGGAAAAAACTTAATCCTTACAGGCAAAATTTCTTACCTCCTCTAGTCGTATGATTTGTGCAGCCTTAAACTCCTGCAGGGTGTAGGTGTGACATTTTTCAATATAATAAAGTCCCATAAAGCTCAACTGATAACACAATTCATTTATTTTAAGAAGAGCTGGTTGCAAATACTGAATGAAAATAAGAATTTATCATTGTTTAGTAAAAAATAAATTCTGTATTTTAAAAGTATAAAAATGTGTATAGCAAAAATGGTTAATAAGGAAAATAAACAGCTCTGTATGTTAACTTGAGCTACAACTACAAAAAGCATACATTACACAGGAACACTTTTGAAAATTTTTTTCTAAAATAATTCTTTGAATTATCAGATTTAATTTATCTGATTCCTTTCTTTTCAGTTTGAAAATATATACATGTCTTTCTGCTATTTAAGGAACAAAAATGAGAGCAAGTAAAATAGAACTGGGCAATATCTTACATATCATTAGTTTTTGCCAATGGCTCCTAAAAGATTCTTGCGTTACCTTGAAGACTTTACAATATCCAGTCACAATTATAACAGAAGGGAACATCTATTAATCTAAAAGACTATTATGAAGAACAAGGCTAAATTTGATTTTAAATTTTAGTGGGCAACCAGTAGCTTTGAAAAACTTGTGCTTCTTCAAAAGGTTAAACATAGGGTTACCAGTGACCCAGTAATTTCATTCCTACAGATAGGATCAAGAGTAATGAAAACGTACATTCAGACAAAAACTTGTACATGAATGTTAATAACAACATTATTCATGATTGCCAAAAAGTGGAAACAATCCAAATTTCCATTAAAAGATGGATGGACAAATAAAATAGGCAAAATCACACAAAGGAACAAAATTTGCCAATGAAAAGAAATGCTATTATATAACACAGATAAATCTTGAAAACATTATGTTTTGAGAAAAGTGCCAGTCACCAAAAAAAAAAAAAAAAAGTGTGTGACTCCATTTAAAAGAAATGTAAGGAACAGGAAAATCCATAGAGACAAAAAACTGATTATTGGTTACTTAGAGCTGAGGGGAGGGAGAAAAGAGGGATTGGGAAGAAATAGGGAATGACAATTTGTAAGTAATGGAAGTTTCCTTTTTAATGATGGATATGTTTCAAAATTGTAGTGATTATTGGTAAATTCTATGAATACACTAAAAATCATTGAATTGAATACTTTACACAGGTGAATTCTATATATATAAATGCCATATCCATAAAGTTTTTACAAGAAAATGAATGCACAGGTGCCAACGAAGTTGGTTATTTAAAATGTCATAAAAATGTCCAGAACAACTTCTTTCAATCTTTCTTTCTTCAACCTAGCTTAGAAGAATCAGTCACTCTAGTCAAGTAATTGTAATTATAAGACTTGTGATAAGTGTGGGTTAGCATCTAACAGATATTTAAACCATCTCAATGGGACTGCTGTTTATGTCAATTGTATAACAAAAGTATGAAAATATTCTAGTCTGCTAGAACCAATTCAAGAGACCATGCACCACTGATATGAATGATGCACAAGAGATAATAATAACTTTTAGCACACAAAATAAGAGAGTCTTGACTGAGTGAGGTGATTTAGAGACAGTTCTAGGGAGAACTATTTTGCATGTTTAGTAACAAATTCATAATATGGATAAATTTATAATATGGATAGTGTTCAAGATGAAAGGTAGTGAAATATCTTCAAATGAAGAAAGTAAAGGTCTAGGGGTCAAAATTGATGTCAAGGACTAGAATATTTTCCCCAAACTCAGAATGCTGGATGAGATGGAGGACTCGATATGGTACATATATTTGTTTTGCACTAAAATCTATTTTAAGTGTAGTCCCTGAATATTCCTTTATTGTGTGGTTAACATGGTGATTAAGTCTTTCAGATTACTATATGCAAAGTGAAGGAGATGAAAACTAAAAACAAAGTTGAGGCTTTTGATCAGAGAAAGTAGTGACTCAGTGTCATAGAAACAGCAGCTCAGAACCTAGCTCTCTTGAACATGTCAGTAATAATTTCAGTTCATTCCCAGGAGTCAAGTAGAAAAATTCTAATGTAGGTTGAAATTCTTTGGGTAAAGTTTGAATATGGCCACACATTCTTTTTTTTTTTTTTTTTTTTTTTTAGTCTGGGAATTGAACTCAGGGGCACTTAACCACTGATCCACATTCCCAGCCCTGTTTTTTTAATAGCATATTTAGAGACAGGATCTCACTGAGTTGCTTAGGGCCTCACTAAGTTGCTGAGGCTGACTTTGAACTCTTGGTCCTCCTACCTCATCCTCCCGAGCTGCTGGGATTACAGGTGTGCGCCATGGCTTGGCCAAACATTCTTTAACATTCTTTTTTCCCCCCTATGATCTCCCATCATTCAAAGTAAATATTAAACTTCTTCCCAACTGAATCCATGGTAAAGGAACCTATAAGATATACTGGGAGGTATTGGCTCACAAAAATGAGCACCAGATTATTTGAGGCCATTAAGTCCAGAATGTTTCAGAGAAGAGGGGAGATAATAGGGCTGCCAGTCTTCTGTTCTCAAAAGGATATACAGCGATCCTGATCAATAACAAAGAGGATTACCAATCTAAGACTCTGAGCCTGTTTCTAATCAAAGAGGACCTGTGCAACTCCGTTGTTATACTTCTACATTTTACAACCCTAGTTAAAATGTAGAAATATGACTGGATTGCCAGACTCTTCACTGACTAGACAGGATGAAAATTGTGAATTCTCTTAAAAAAGTGAAATATTCCATTTCAGAGTGTCTATAATCTATATCTATACTTGTAATAGTTTCACACTTCCTTTTTCTGTAATTCTTTAAATTACAAGTAATAAATACATACAGGATTAACAATGAACAAATCTTTCTGTAGAGATTTTCGACATTCAGAGATTTTCTTGGTGCGTACGTTCTTCTTCCACACGCTAAAAGCCTTCCATTTCCGGAAAAGTGAAAATATGGGGATCTTAGTGAGTTCTCTGTGATATAGGTATTCCTTTTCCCATCGATCAATTTCAATAAATTCAATATCATCGTTGTACACATGTGTTACTGCCTTTCGGCTAATCGTATAGTAGTCATTCTTATTGATGTTCTCATAAGCTACAACTCTGTAAGCAAATCAAAATTTAGACAATGAATAAAATGTTCAATATAAAATCAAGTAATTGAAGTTATTTTGTTGTAAGGAGATAAATTTATTGAATACTATTAAAATTTAATACTATTTAAATTTTATGATTTAAAACTATTTAAAACTTAACAAAATTCTAACAAACTACTTTCAGGTTGAATAAATTACTCAAGAAAAGGAGGGGGTCTGGTTTTAAATAATATTTGGTCTTATTATAAAGATTTCACACTCCTGGCAATATGCCAGTATCATAGTTACATGATTTTTAGAATAAATCTATAAATATTTAAAACTTAATCATCCTGAGTGAAAACAACCAGGAACTGGGTTTTAAATTTATTATTGACTCTTTGGAAATTAGTCAATATTAATAACATTAAAGAGCTTTAAACTATCCAGTATTGACAGTTATCAGATATGAAAGAAAACATGAATTAGATAAGAATTGACCCAAATTAAGGTAAAATTCACATCCAAGTCATCACATACAAAATTATTATTATTCAGAAATTGTTGAGCTCAAGTCATGTCTTTCTTCAACTGTCAGCCAGGGCATTCCTTAACCACATGTATAAGAGGAAACAGCTCAAGTAAAAAGAAAATCAAGACAGGATAAAAACAGGAACTGGAGCCGAAGAAAGAAAAAAGTAATGAGAATAGAAAAGAATCATTTTCTAAATATTTTTTAAATAAGAATTTATAGTATAAAGATATTTCCTGTAATTTTAGCTATAAAACTAAATATTATATGCAACTTAATATTAAAACATAAAATGTGACATAGCACCTTATTAGTATACACTTAGGAATTTAGGAAAGTAATATTCTTGAAGATTCTGAGATTTTAGAATAAGATAAAGGTTAAATAATATACAAAAAACAGACCCCACTTATTTTTAGTTAAAACTATGCAAAAGTATTTATATTAGCAACACTCCAATGTGAATCAATTGCTTCCCATGTCTGGGTTCTCTTCCAGTCCTTTCTTCTGTATTCTGAAGCTAGAGTGAAATGACTGAAGTTTCTATGTATAAACAAATTCATGTGTATGTGGATGGTCAGTTTTTGAGGGCCTGGAACAAAATTCTTGTATGCTTTGACTCCATTTTTCAAAAAGCCAAGAACTACTGGTATAAGTAATTTTTATTTTTTAATTTTTAATTTTGGTCTTAATAAAACTCAGTAAGAATATTTTTGTAAATTGGGATACACAGGACCAAAATGAAAGCAAACCCAAGAGCTGTTCAGGTGAGCCCACAAAGAAAACGGAAGGGCAGATGGTACTGTGGAGTGTGGGAGGGGGCCCATAACTAACTTTAAGGTTGCTCTTATTTCAATACTGCAATGGAAAACCTTCTTCGCTTTTACCTGACCCCATTAACTGATTTTTTGATGTGTTCTAATTAACTCATACCAGAAATTTCTGCAAAAGTCAGGCATTACCTGGTGCTCTAAGGTAGGTGGATAACATTTATTTTTTTTATTTTAATTTTTTTAAGATAAAGACTTATTTATTTATTTATTTATTTTGGAACCAGGGATTGAACTCAGGGGCACTTTACCACTGAGCCACATCCCCAGCCCTATTTTGTATTTTATTTAGAGACAGTGTCTCACTGAGTTGCTAAGGGCCTCGCTAAGTTACTGAGGCTGGCTTTGAACTTGTGATCCTCCTGACTTAGCCTCCCAAGTCACTTGGATTACAGGCATGTGCCACCTCGCCTGGCTAGGTGGATAACATTTAAATTTTTTCCCTTTTCCCATTGTCAACAGATGAAGATGTAAATAGGACATTTTTGGAGTGATTCTCTCTAAAATGTGAAACTTCAAAATGTGAGACTTACCAGTGAAATCATAATCAACTTCAGATGTTTCATTAACATCAGCCATCAAACCAACCTAAAATTATAACAGCTGATCCAGCCCTTGGTTCATGTCTGGAAAACTAGCTCTGTGTGGTTTATTTGCTACTGACAGCCCTGCTAGAAGGTGACAGATGTGGTCCCTCCCGTTGAATTTCAACTTGTTAGCCCTCAATGCCACTTAACAATTATTTAATTGGATTTTTCTTTATTTCAAGGCATTTATTCTCAAGCCCCTAAGTTTTTTCCGCTACACACATCCATTGTTAACAGAGTAAATGAACACATGTGGGTCTTTTTCAAAGACTGAGTCATCAGTATCGAAATCATCTGGGGTATCAAGAATCTAGATGTCTGGGTCAAACATACAATCTTCATGTATTATGAGACTCCTGATTAACAAGCTGCCTGGGTGACCCTAATACACAATATTTGTGAACCACAAAACTTTATCTGAAAAGAAACCAACAACAGCAAAAACAGGACAGAGACAATCTGATCTCTCTTTCACAATGTCACTTGAAAATCTACCTACTATGCTTTCCTTCCTGGGCATATCTCATGCTTTCCTCCAAACAAAGATAGAGAAGTTGCACTACACTTTTTTCTAACTCTCCTGATCTTCTGACTACATTTCCTCCGCAAATAAAATTGTGCAGAACTTCTCTCTGCTTCTTCTTAAAGCTTTTTCTTGACCTTGCTGGACTCCTGTGCTTTGCTGCACATGCTCTGCCTCAGAGCACTCAGCAGTTTCTGGAGTTGAACCGCTACTCATGATGCTAACTGACCATTCAGCATTTCTCAGCATTCAGGATTCCAACTTCAGTTGCCTCCTGGATAGTTGACTTGGATGTTTGTTCTACTAGTTCTCTCTTTGACAAGATAATCAGAAAAATTACACTTCCTCTAAAACCTTAAAGGAGAACTTAAAAAAATAATGGGAATAAAATTCCTACTTTGCTGTTAAAGAAGATGACTTTATGATACATTTATCTAAACAGAGTTTCTTGGCTAAACAATGAATCAGGCTGAGATAAAAACCTTTAATAAAATTATGTTTAACTACATTGTCTCCAAACTAGAAAAAATAACTGTTATGATTTGTTGTTCAATGCAGATCAAGGGACCTCTTGTCTAATGACTTTACTGTAGAATGTGTCCATATAAAATGAAACTTAGATTTTAAGTCATCTATTAACTTCTGTGTCTTGTTTGAGAAAATCCAATGGAATGAGAAAATTGTCTGGCTCTTGTGGTAGGTCATAAATTGTCCTATTATTTTTCATTTCATGTATAACTCAAAGAGATTCCCTAAAAAGCAGTCTTCTCTTGGAGTTAATTCTTTGACTTTTTGCAAAACCATAAAACGTTACTGTGATCTGTTATTTCAGGCCGTAGCTCTATTACACTCTGCAGTGATGGGAAATACTTGTTTATCTTTAAAACAGTCTACCAGATTAATAATGCTGAAACATGGTTTGCTTCCTGTGACACTTCTGCTCAGGAACTTTGGATAACCTCTGATTGCTTGTGTTGTTAAATCCTAATTATTGTGCCAGATGTTTGTGGCATTCTCCTGTTTCACATTAGTTGCTTCTTAGTGGGCACAAATTGCCTGTTTTAGTCAGGCTGGTTTTTCATCAAGTACATCGCTGGCCATATGTGAATGCATGCATGTTTGTTCACTGCTTCCTCCTTCCACCTCTTTCAAGTTTTGATTTCTACAAGCAAGAGAGTAATTCCTGCTGAATTAGATAAGCTCCTGTAGCTCTCTGTAACTTCAAGTTCTCTAGTTTCATTATTACACAGTTTTAATTGCTATGATTTAAACCCATTTATAGGCTAAAAGTAAGCAAGCACATGACTGGGAAGAAATGAGTTTTGCATTTACAAAGTTCAATTTGCTTGATGACAGTCAACATCATGATTCAATATGAGTCTAGATTTAACCTAAACTAGGGAAGAGAAATTCTTGCTTTACTTCTGGTTTGATAACTATGGATGATAAATTACCTCATAAGAATTTCTTTTTACCTACAAATTAAACAAATACATAACCAAAAGGAAATAGTCAAGTTTCATCAGTAAGAGAGTGATCTGGGACAATGGTTCTCAGTAGACTGTCTCTGGAGGAGCAGCATTAGCATCATGTGGAGACAGCAGATTTCCACACCTCCTCTGAAATCTATACACACTCTGGGGACTTAATAATCTGTGATTTAAAAAGTCCTCTGGGACTTGCTTGAGAACTTGCTGTTCTGGGTCTATAGTGTCACACTCTGGTTGAATATTGGAATCATTTGATGGTTTTTAAAGAAATGCTGTTGGTCAGGCTCCACCACAAACCAATTAAATAATCACAGGGGGTAGTCAAAGCTGAGAAATACAGCTTTAGATTCTTCCATTTATTTTTTATGAAAGGAAGCTATCATCCAATAAGTTGTCATAGCTCCAAAGCAGTCCCAGAATGTGTGTGTGTGTGTGTGTGTGTGTGTGTGTGTGTATGTGTGTGTGTGTGTGTATGTGTGTGTGTGTATGAGAGAGAGAGGGGAGGGAGTAAGGAAGAGAAAGGTCGGGGGGGAGAGACTGAGATTAAAAGAAGGATAGGAAGACCATCTGGAGCTAAAGATTTTTGGTGTTCAAAAATGAAAATCCAAAGGTCTATAGAGTTTCCACTTGCTGACTAACATTAGATTTATTAGATTTCAGTTTCCTCATGGTCTAGCCTAAGAAAGCTGTTGTTGTATTAGACAATTTGGTGAAGTTTCTGATGTCTTCAAAATGATGCTACTACATTATATATAAATAAACCACATAGTAGAGTTTTAAAAAATAATTACAACTTCACATGGAAACCAGAATGCTGCCATTTGAAAATATGCCAAGCTGGTGTCTGTCTGTATTTCCTGTTCTAGGCCACTAAACATGCAATCTTAAAGGAAGGAATAGCTTTAGTTTGAAATTTCAAAAGCTGCTTTAAAAATATTTTTAACATAATAGATTTAGAAATACTTTGGGTATCGACTTAATCACTTAACTCCAATCACTTAGAAAGTGATTAAGTGTACTCTGAGCTCAGAGAGGAAACATGGTCCTAACAGTACAAGGTATACAATTATGTTCCTCAGAATCCTAATCCCAACCTCTGATTCAATGGAATGTTTTTCCAATTTACATAATCAAAGAACATATTTTTTATCATACACCTATTAACATAATTTAGGTCTAATATTCCTAGAAAAATGCACTGGGAAACACTGAAGTATGAGACATGGTGTCCTCTTTCATGGCTTTCCGTGGGCCTTATATATGCTTGGTATATGGGGAGGGCTCTGTCATACAGTGTGACCTAATCGTTAAATTCTAATAGCTTTAAAATTGAAATTGTACATGATATTAAATCACAGAATTTGAAGACAAAGTATCAGACATTATTCTGAATTTCCTATGTGCAAATCACAAAACAATATCAACTAGTAAACTCCTTAGGTATCTGTACCTCTTTTCAGCTGAGGATAATGCTCTTATGAAATGATGCTCTTATTAGGATGAAATAAAATTAATGTCAGAAAGCACTAAGTACGACTGCCTAGTATAGCGTGGGTGGCACAAAAGACAGGAGTAGTTGTTATCATGAGGCTTAGTATGTTAGGCATAGTACATGAGAGTTTGGATCTGAAGTCCAACTATTTGATTCACTAACTATAAATTTGGACAATTTATTCAAATCTGGGCCTCAAATGTTGCATCATTTGCAAAATGGATTTTCAATTCTATCTATACTACAGAGTTGCTATGAAGATTAAATTAGTTAATACATATAAAACATCTGGAACGTTTGGTATACACTGAGAGTGTTGGTCGTGTCATGTTGCAGTACTCACTCATTGACATTAGTACCCTAATGTGGCTGCCTTAAATACCTTTACTGAAGTGATCAAGTTTATATTTCCATGAAAAAATTTAAAAAGAGCAAAATGTGGATTTATATAACTGATATAACAGTGAGATGAGCATTATATAGATATAGAAAAAAATCCACTAGCTACCAAAAGGGAATGATCCAACACCAACAGTAGTTCCTTTTATACCAGTCAGAAAAAGAAATACTTACATATTGCCCAGGCAGGAGTCTTCCTGATCCAACTAAATTTTTAAACTCACAAGACATTCTTAGACTATACTTTCATAAACTGTATAGGAACTACTTCTTATCATCAGGGAAGTATCAAACTTCCCTTTTCCAGGGACTTAAAGTAGCCAAATGGCCACCTAAGAGCTATCTTTTCTTTGGGTGAAAATTCCCATGTTGGTAGAAGAGATCCACACTGAGATGGTATGGAAGCCACCTTGACTTAAATGTCACAGGAGCCAATATATCTTTTTCAATAACTTCCTAAGCATAAATTTCAGTGTCTTTGCAAGGGACGTGCCCCTAAAACAATCTCTACACTTGTTGGAAGTCTGAAGTTATGACTGTCAATGAGGTGTTTGTTTATAATATGTTTTCAGTTCTCTCAATGCATGTATAATTCACCAGTTGGGGTCATTTGTCATAAACAATGTTACCTGAAAAAAAATCAGCTTTTACTCTTATTAGGTCACCCTGGAAACAGAGCTGCCAAATTAACTAAAAGGCATAATCTGATGCAAGAGAAAATTGAACTGAAATCCTCTACAGCAATATTTCCCAAACTTTGCATGTTATAAAGCATCCATACAACGATATAACTTTTGTAACTGCAGAGGCTTGATGAAGGCATTACTTATAACTTCTTTATATTATGTAATAAGAAAAATAAAATACAAGGTTGAACGGATAGCCAATATTGAATTTGATTAAAATTCCAAACAAAATCTTGGTCCATCACAGCAGTAACCATAACTTTTATGAAGTAACTACCTGAATTCCTTATTAAGACATGACGACTGATCTGTTCAAATCCTTGGTAGTTACTACTGTTGATAAAGTTGATAAAGTTTATAGAATAGGAGGCAGCAAATGGCAGAAAATGAGTTTTTACTCTGGTTCTAACAGTTTGAAATTTCCTTTTCCATTAACCAGCATTTGGATAACTTGTTCTCTTGAAATTATTCATCAAAGATACTATAATTTTTTAAACTCTAAAAGTTGTTTATTTCTTTGATAAATGTATTGTTGAAACTTTTTGTAATACTATAATTGATTTAAAGCTTAAACTTTCCCATATCAAGTTTTTCAGAAACAATGGTGAAACTTTCAAACACAGATGTTATTCTATTTAAGAATCTTTCTTCAGTTTCAAATCCATAACAGAAACTAAAAATCACCAGATAATCATTTTAAACTAATATCACTTTTCCAAAGCTACATTTTTGCTTTGAATTCCTAATCCTTGTCAATATGTATTAAAATATTTTCTGGCAACTTTGGAACTTTTTCAGTTCACTCAGGTACTCAAATATCAGTTAAGGACCCCGTTGTACTTTGCAAACACCAAATTTGCAAAGTAAAATAACTTGCAAAATATTTTCTGATTCTTGATAAAATTTTTCTTTTGGATTGCCAATACACTTAAGCATGAAGCAAACAAAGTGGTATTCTGTTCTTGTTTCTTTGCAGGAAGTTTAAAAGCAGATGATTGTGTTGTGGCTTGGATTTTATTACTGCCACCATTTTCACAATATTATTTAATTCATAATTTCAGAGAAGCATTTATACATGGGAGTACCTCTGTGAATAAAATATTACTTGAATCTCAGGATTGTCAGAATGAAGTCTAGGATATGACACGTTTTAAGAAGTATTTCTATAATATTTCATTTGTCTTGAATATTTCAAGCCCAATAGACTATTTTTCCTCTTCAAAGTTCTTCCAAATATTTCATTTCAAGGATTCTAAATAGTGTTGTTACAAATGTCTAAATAATACTAAATTAGCAGTTACAAAATGTCTGTAGATTGATCAACATAAGAATTCTTTTTGTAATGATACTTTAAATATGTCCTGAAATATAGCAATCTATGTTATCTAACATGTTGACCTATAATTACATTTTTCTTTGCTTTTCAAGTTCCAAGTATAATAAAATATTTCCACGTAACCAGGTAAAACTGCAACTCTGCAAATAACAATTCATTCTAACATTAGATATTGTGTGTTTTTGTATTCCTAAATTCTTGACCTTCTTGACTTGATGTTAATCTAAAAACAGAACTTTTTTCATATTTTGTTCTTACACATGCTTTAAAATGTTCAAAGCCTTTTCTGAGTGGGTTGGATATCTTCTGGTGAAGTGTTAGTGTAGCTTGTCTGGCAATACTGATTTCTTTGATATTCTTTCTGTATAAATTAGATATTTTGGCAACAAAATAGATATGACAATTCACAAAATCAAATTTGAGATAATCCTAATTATATTGCTTAATTTTGAATCTTTTAAACTACTGCTTGTCTTATATATCTATTAATAGCCCAGCTTTAATAACAATTTGTCCAATATGGATAAATGGTAAGATAAATATTTGTGAAAATAAAATCCATTTAATCATAAAGTATTTAAGAGAATTGTAGACCTTAATGGTGTCAGAAAATTAAATTCTAAAGATATTTTACATAGGTTGCATTTAAAATGTTAAAAGTATTTTAAAAACTCAAGGGTGTGGCAAATCATTGAGATATAAAGCTCATTAAATGAAAAATTATGAAAAACTTTAAAATATAAAAATTATTTACACTTGTGTATGGTCAAAAACATTTTAAAAATTACCAAGGCCTACACTGCTCTTTTGCAAAACTATTAGAGTATGTTTATAAATTATGTTTTAGAAAATTTTTTTAGTTTTTAAAAGCAATTTATTATGAAATTCAATTAAGACTCTGATTTTGTCTAGATTATGACATCAAAAACAAAATGAGGGAAAGAAAGAAGGGCTAGAAAAATGATCAGAAACATTTATTTATTTTTAAGGAACACCTACTACTAAACAATAACATGAAAGTAACAACAATGTTATATAAATATATATATGTATGCATGGAAGTCTATGTTTATAGGAAAACAGATGAAAGAGCAAACAAAATAAAAACCAAAATGAAACAAGAATTTCTTTTTGTTTTGCATTCACACAAAACACAGAATTTTGCTGATAAACTGACTTGACTTTGTTTTAGGAATCTAAGGACAGAGTCTACTGTCTCAGTGGGATCAAACTATTTGGGATGACTCCCACAGGAAGGTAGCAGAGACCATGCTTTGTTCCCACCACAAAGCTGATCTCTGGCAGAAGGGACCATAGTCTTACCTACAAAAATCTTTTCTGAATTCAGGAAGTTAAACAAGGTAGGCATATGAATATTAGGAAAAAATATCACCTGTGGTAAATTTCTGAATAATTACAATAAAAAATTAATTTTGGCTTCCATAAACAACTTGGCCACATTAGTACTCATTTTTTCTGGTTCAAGTGCCTTCCTTGGGCACTCCATATGTATACTACTCATTTGGCACCTGAGGGCCACTTAGGGGGCATTCAGCACTTATTCAGGCTATCAATTTTATGTAAATTTTATAAAGGTCTCATCGCAAATTTTAAAATAATAAATATAAGCCATAATATCTTAAAATTAATAACAAGGTTCTCTTTTACTAGCTCAATGAAAAGTAGTATGAGCCATATTTGAGGGTTAACACTTAGCTGGTTCCTTTTCCCAGTCTTCTTATTTGTTTTTTTAATTAAAAGATCTTAAGTGACAATTTTGTCTTTGGAAAAGGCAGCATGTCGTCAGTATTTCAATTACATGCGTGTGGATCTCTGGACAATTTGTAGGTCCAGAATTTCGTGATCATTTCACTCAAGTCTTCTTTTAGCACTGAATCTAATGCTTATGTTGACAAGTACACTATGTTCTAAAGCTAGAACATCAAGGACTTCTATTTAGGAGATGATAGTAAGATTCCTAGCAACTCTTTGGTTGCATTTGAATTAAAAAGTATCTCCTCAAATTTTCCATTTTCATATAATTTTGGATGGATATTCCCACTAATACATGATCAATTATTTTTCTCCAATCAGCAAAACTGTAGAGTAAGGGACATCTGGTATTTTCACTAGATTTCAATTGGCCTAAAAGTACAATATTGTGTTCTTACCTAAAGGTGTTTTGATAAGAAGTCCTAGAAAAAGAGTAATGAATCAACACAAAAATCAATAGAAGACAGGAAATAATTAAAATCAGAGCCAAAATAATTTAAATTGAGATTTAAAGAACAATTCAAAAAAATAAATGAAAGAGTTGGTTATTTGAAAAAATAAATAAAATTGACAAGCCCTTAGCCAACCTAATCACAAGAAAGAGGGAAAAAACTCAAATTATTAAAATTGTGATAAAAGAGGAAGTATCACCACAGACACTACTGAAACACAGAGGATAATCAGAAATTATTTTGAAAACATATACTGCATTAAAATAGAAAATCTAAAAGACATTGACAAATTCCTAGAGATATATGACCTATCAAAATTAAACCAGGAGGATATAGAAACTCTGAACATATCAATTTCAAGTAATGAAATTGAAGAAGGCATCAAAACCCTGTCAACAAAGAAAAGCCCAAGACTGGAAGCATTCTCAGCTTAGTTCTACCAAACCTTTTAAGAACTAATACTAATCTACCTTAAATTATTCTACAAAATAGAAAAGGAGGGAACCCTTCCAAATTCATTCTATGAAGCTAATATCACCCTGACACCAAAACCAGACAAAGACACATAAAGGAAGGTGTGGAGAGCAGTGGCGATGGAGAATGGGAGAGCAGTGACTGAGACTGGGGGTTTCTGAGGATTTCATGGCTGTGGTACACCTGCTGCCTGGGAATGTTTCTGGGCAAGGGCACAGGATGACTAGCTGCTCTGGCAACGGCCGACCCAAAGAGCCTCTGTGCAGGAGTCTTATCAATTTCAACCTTGATCTCAGGCACACAGCTCCCAGGGATAAAGGAATTCTCATGCTAGACAAACAACAATGTTTCAACAGTTCTGCTACTCCTGAGCTTGCCTGCTTATCAGTAACTTTAAACAATGGGCCTCCTAACATTGCACACTGCAGCTGTAGAAAAGCTGCATACACATTTTGAATTCTGTAACTTTCCTGAGTACAAAGAAAAAAAGAAAAATGCTTGCATAGTCTTTAACCTAATAATGAGACATATATAAATGAAGATTGCTGGCATAACTCTTTAGATCTGCTTCTCCATCAGAGAGCAGTGTTCTACCTGATCCCAGCTATTTACCTTGATATCTGCATATGTGTATCTTTCTTTTCTAATCCCCCATTGCCCCTCACTGGTACTTTTGGCTGCACTGGTTAAGACACTAAAAAAAACTTTAGACCAATATCCTTGATGAACATAGATGCAAAATTTCTTAATAAAATGCTGGCAAATCCCATACAAAAATACATTACAAAGATAGTGTACCATGACTAAGTGAGTTGCATCCTAGGGATACAAGGTTGGTTCAACATATGGAAACCAATAAATGTAATTCATAACATAGAGTTAAAGACAAGAATCACATGCTTATCTCAATAGATGCAGAAAAGAATTGACAAAATAGAATAGCCATTCATGTTTAAAACACTACAAAAAATGATGGAAGGAGAACACGTTAATACTGTAAAATCTGTGTATGACAAACACAAGGCCAACATCACTTTAAATGGAGAAAAACTGAAAGCATTCTTTCTAAAAACAGGAAGAAGGATGCCCTCTTTCACCATTTCTATTCAACAGAGTCCTTGAAACTCTAGCCAGAGCAGTTAGGCAAAAGAAAGAAATTAAAGGGATATGAATAGGAAAAGAAGAGCTCAAACTATCTCTGTTTGCTGAGAACATGATCCTATATTTAGAAGACACAAAAAACTACACCAGGAAATTTCTGGTACTCATAAATGAATTCAGCAAATTATCAGGATATAAAATTAACACCCATAAATCAATTGTGTTCCTACACTCCAGTGATGAATCAACTGAAAGAGAAGTTAAGAAAATCATCCCATCCACAATGGCCTCAAACAAACAAACAAACAAACAAACAAAAACCCCAAAACCCCTGGGAATCAATCTAACAAAAAAAGAGAGGGACCCCTACAATGAAAACTATAGACCACTAAAAAAAGAAAATGAAGAAGACCTTAGAAGATGGAAAGATCTCCCATGTTCTTGGATAGGCAGAATTAATATTGTCAAAATGGCCATACTACCAAAAGCAGTATACAGATTCAATGCAGTTCCCACCAAATTCCAATGATGTTTTTTATAGAAACAGAAAAAAACAGTCATGAAATTCATTTGGAAAAATAAGAGAATAGCCAAAGCAATCCTTAGCAAGAAAAGCAAAGCAGGATACATCACAATACCAAATGTTAAATTATATTACAGAGTTACAGTAAAAACACAGCATGGTATTGGCACCAAAACAGGCATTAAGACCAACAGAACAGAATAAAAGACACAGAGACAAACTCACAAAAATATAGTTATCTCATACTAGACAAAGGTGCCAATAGCATACTTTGGCGAAAAGATACCCTCTTCAACAAACTGTCCTGGGAAAACTGGAAATCCATATGTAGTAGAATGAAATTTAATGCCTATCTCTCACCCTGCACAAAAATCAACTCAAGGTGGATCAAATACCTAGGAATTAGTCCAGAACTTCTGCACATATTAGAACAAAATGTAGGCCCAACACTCCAACATATTAGCTCAGGAACCAATTTCCTTAACAAGACTCTTATGGGCAAGAATTAAAATAAATAATTAACAAATGGAATGATGCCAACTAAAAAACTTCTTCATAGCAAAGGAAATGATCAAAAACATGAAGAGAGAGCCTATAGAATGGGGGAAAAAAATCACCATCTGCACCTGAGATAAGGTGTTAATTTCCAGGATATACAAAGAACTTTAAAAACTTAACAAAAACACAAACAACTCAATCAATAAATGGACAAAGGAACTAAACAGACACTTCTCAAAAGAGAAATACAAATGGTCAACATTTATATGAAAAAAATGTTCAACATCTCTAGTAATTAGGGATATGCAAATTAAAGTACACTGAGGTTCCATCTTACTCCAGCCAGAATGGCAATTATCAAGATACAAGTAACGATAAATGTTGGCAAGGATTAGGGGGAAAAGCTTACACTCATACATTGCTGGTGGGACTTCAAATTGGTGTAATCACTCTGGAAAGCAGTATGGAGATTCCTATAAAACTAGGAATGGAACAAGCATTTGACCCAGCTATCCCATTCCTTGGTCTATATCCAAAGGATATAAAATCAGCATACTACAGTGATACAACCATATTGATGTTTCCAGCAGCACATTTCACAACAGCTAAGATATGAAGCCAACCTAAGTGCCCTTTAACACATGAATGGATAAAGCAAATGTGATATATATATAATATAATATATATATATATAATATATATGTTACATCTATATATTAAGCCATTAAGAAGAATGCTTTATGACATGGGCTGGCAAATGGATGGAACTGGAGGCTATCAGGCTGTTAAATTAGCCAGTCCAAAAAATAAAGGTCTAATATTTTCTCTGATTATGTGTAAGCTAACCCACAAAAAGGAGTAGGAGGAGAGAAAGAACATAAGTTCAGTAGATTAAACAAAGGGGAATGAAGGGGAAGGAAGGGAGATAGGAAAAGGAAAGAGCATAATGGACATAACTTTCCTATGTACATATATGAATATACCACATTATCATATACATCCACAAGAATGGGGTCCTAACTGGAATAAGATATATTCCATGCCTGTATAATTGCATCAAATGAATTCTACTCTAATATATAACTAAAAAAAACTAATAAAAATTTGATAAGATTATCTATGAAAAATACTAAATATATCTCTAAGACATATCCCTTGAGCAAACACAAGAAAACAGAAATTGTCTTTACTAGTATTGTTTCATAAAATGTTTCAAATCTTACTTGTGTGAGCATGGTTACCCACAGACTGTATATTTCATGATGTAAACAAAATTTTATACTTGCTATTTCATGAATATGATTGTGGAAAAGTACACATTCAATAGCTTTGATAAGATTTGATAAATAATTTGATAAGATTCACAATTTTCATTCTCTTTGTCAACAATAAATCAAGAATGGAAGACAAACTGTTGGATGTCAATGTTCTCTTGGAGTAGAGCAAAGCCTTTCTTACTGCTAAGCACAACAACTAAGTGCTCAGATGCTACTTATTCTCATGCACCTTTTCCAGTGTAAATTCTAGCTCACAGCTAAACGAAAAAACTCTTACAGCACATATTTTTAGTGACAATTCAAATATGAAGTTGTATAGCACATTTCCTTCCTACATGTATGATATTTATGGCAGTGATTTGTGCCTGCATATCCAGGATTGATTAAAGAAAAGAGCTTCCAGCAAACTTTTTGTGATTGATTTCCACAGTATCAGTTAGTAAGATAATTTTGCCAATAACTTCTAACCAATCTTCTTTTCTCTCTGAGCATAATTCCCAAAGGTGCCTCACATAATTTTTAATTTTCGCACTAAGGAGTACAATTTTAAATGATTTCTATAGTTTAGGTTTCAGTTTTTGCCTTTATTCAATTCTTTAATGGAAAGCATTATTTTCCATTTTTTTTGTATTTGTTCTGGAAAAAAATTAATAGGCTTATCAGAGAGATGGATTATCGTTTTAGATTTAGAAATTATGCAGCTTCACTACCCTTGGTTAGTAAAGACATTCTTTGATAGCAAGCTTTCAGTCTAATGAGAATTTTCAAATTTCATCTTTTTTTTTTTTCCTTTTTTTTTTTGCGATGCTGGGGATTGAACCCAGGGCCTTGTGCTTGTGAGGCAAGCACTCTATCAACTGAGCTATATCCTCAGCCCTCAAGTTTCATCTTGAAAAGGGGTAGAGCACACAGATTGAGAGCTTCTGAAAGCTCTCAATAGCTTCTGAAACCAGACTATTGATTACCTATTATATGACCTGGGGTAGATTAGTTAACAATTCTGTGTCTCATTTATAAACTAGAGACAACTGTACTTATTTTATGGTATTATTATATTAAATGATTTAATGCTTGTAAATGCTTTGGAGTATCTAGAATGCAGTAAACACCAATAAATCATCACTTTATGACATACAAAATGTGATACCAAGCAACAGTGGCCCCTCACAAAGTGGATATATGATTCAGCAGTATACGAACAGCCTTTCCTCACACCATGACTAGAAGCAATTATTATCACTTTTGTTCAAGGTCTACATTTTAACAAAATGAATTTATTTTGTTTTGACCAGACTTATTCTTTGTTCTGTAAACTGCTTGTGATCTGCCTGGTTCCTGATCCTTTACCTAGTTTCCTCTCAGGAGCCCCAGATCTGACAAGTTACCCATTATGCCCTCATGCTGGGCAAGATAATCTACAGCATGTAGTTGTGTATTTACCAGGCTATCTGCCAATGGACTGAGATGAGACATCTCCTTGAAGCTTATTCTTGATAAAATTGTGAATGCCTGCCACATACTGCCAAATTGATTGTTTAGTATAAGCTTGATAAATGGAACTATTTTCTCACCTACAAGGACCATGGTAGAGATAACTACTTTAGAATTACACATGGAATTATTTTACTACACTTAGAAATTATGTTAAGACATTATTTAGCTATTTTATCATATTGCTTTTAATAGGAATTTAACATGTCCTCATCTTGTTGACTCAGTATTTAATATTTTAACTCCCAGTTTAGCTGCTTCCAGCTATGTGGCATCCAAATAATTGTCTTTGCTTATAAGGCTTATAATATTTGGAGTTCAAGCTAGGAGAGGAATGTTTAACATCAAACTCCAAGTTTCCATCCAAATGCAATGGTGATAACAAAGTAAGATTCCAACAATATCTTCTGAAAGAAAAACCTCGCATAATATCAAGCATTATAACTATCAGTCAAAAATGACAATATAATTTTACAACTCCCCTGGCAGAGAGCGACCATCTTCAGCTGCCTGAGTCCTCAGAGCTGAGCTCCGGTCTTCCGGTGGCACCATGGCGCTGTGGCTCCTGGTGAGATCTGGCCTGGAGCAGAGGGAGTCACCAGCTCCAGCGGGGAGTTTAGGCCTTTCGGTGCTATTTTACAGCTTCCCTGGCAGAGAGTGACCACCTGCCACTGACTGAGCCCCCAGCGAGGAGTTCAGGCCTGCCTGGGCTCTCAAGCCCAGTGTCTCCATCACTGAGCACAGTTTTGTACCCTCACCCCAACTTGGTCTAGTGCCCAGGTCCACACCCTGGCCCAGGGTCTAGCACCTTGCTGTATCTGATTGTCTATCAACACCAGGCTGCCTCTGCCCAGAAGCACTGATCATTCCCAACCTGGAGGTAGTGGGACAGCAGCTTTCTTGGGTTACTGCTTGATCAAGCACCTCTCAAACATCAGGTGAGTTACTGGAAACCTGCAGGGACACTTTAAGTCTTTACAGGGAAATTGCAATCCCTCGGATTCGCACTACTAGAGGGGAAGATACATGAGCAACATGAGAAAACACGGGAAGAAAGTGTCCCAAACAAACCTAGATGTTGTATCAAGAGAACCCAAAGAAAGCATGGTAGAAGGAATGACAGAAAGGGAGTTCAGAATGTTCATACTTAAAATGATCCGAGAAGAGAATGATGTGATGAGAGAGCAGATTCAGGCTATGAATAATCAGCTAATAGAGCAACTGCAGGAAGCAAAAAATCATTTCAATAAAGAGATAGAAGTTCTGAGAAAAAAACAAACAGAAATCCTCAAAGGAAACAAGGAAATGAAGGAAACAATAAACCAAGTTAAGAACTCAATAGAAAGCATAATTAACAGAATAGATCACTTGGAAATCAGAACCTCAGACAATGAAGACAAAATATTTAATCTTGAAAACAAAGTCCAAAAACAGAGAAGATGGTTAGGAATCATGAACGAAACCTCCAAGAAATATGGGACATCATGAAAAGACAAAATTTAAGAGTTATTGGGATTGAGGAAGGCACAGAGATACAAACCAAGGGTATGAATAATCTGTTCAATGAAATAATATCAGAAAATTTCCCAAATATGATGAATGAGATGGAAAATCAATTACAAGAGGCTTACAGGACACCAAACGCACAGAATCACAAAAGATCCATACCAAGGCACATTATAATGAAAATACCTAACATACAAAACAAAGACAGAATTTTAAAGGCTGCGAGAGAAAAGCATCAGATTACCTACAGGGGGAAACCGATACGTATATCAGCAGATTTCTCAGCCCAGACCCTAAAAGCAAGAAGGGCCTGGAACAACATATTTCAAGTTCTAAAAGAATACGGATGCCAACCAAGAATCTTATACCCAGCAAAACTTACCTTCAGATTTGATGATGAAATAAAATCCTTCCATGATAAACAAAAGCTTAGATTTCACAAAGAGAAAGCCTGCCCTACAGAACATTCTCAACAAAATATTCGAAGAGGAAGAAACGAACAACAACAATCTCAGTCAACATGGGGAGGAATTACCCTAAAGAAAGAGTTAATTAAAGGAGAAACAAAGTTAACCTAAAAACCCCAAAAAAGCTAAAATGGCAGGAAATACAGGTCATATCTCAATAATAACCCTGAATGTAAATGGCCTAAACTCATCAATCAAAAGACATAGACTGGCAGATTGGATTAAAAAGAAAGACCCAACAATATGCTTCCTTCAAGAGACTCATCTCATAGAAAAACATGCCCACAGACTAAAGGTGAAACAGTGGGAAAAAACATACCATGCACATGCACTGAGTAAAAAAGCTGGGTTTCCATTTTCATTTCAGATAAAGCAGACTTCAAGCCAAAATTAGTCAGAAGGGATAAAGAAGGACATTTCATACTGCTTAAAGGAAGCAAGAATCAGCAAGACATAACAATCATAAATATTTATGCACCAAACAATGGTGCATCCACGTACGTCAATCAGATCCGTCTCAATTTCAGGAATCAAATAGACCAAAACACAATAATACTGGGGGACTTTAACACTCCTCTCTCACCATTGGACAGATCTTCCAAGCAAAAATTGAACAAAGAAACCTTAGGACTCAATGACACAATCGCTAATTTGGACTTAACAGACATATATAGAATATTCATCCATCAAAAAGCGAATACACTTTCTTCTCAGCAGATCATGGTTCCTTCTCTAAAACAGACCATATGTTATGCCACAAAGCTACTCTTAGCAAATACAAAAACATAGAGATACTACCTTGTATACTATCAGATCATAATGGAAAGAAAATAGATATCAATGATAAAGTTAAAAATAGAAACTACTCCAAGACCTAGAGATTAAATAATATGCTATTGAATGATACATGGATAACAGAAGACATTAGGGGGGAAATTAAAAGATTCTTAGAGGTCAACGAGAACAAAGATACAACATATCAAAATCTCTGGGACACTATGAAAGCAGTGCTAAGAGGAAAATTCATTGCATGGAGTGCATTTAATAAAAGAATGAAAAGTCAACAAATCAATGACCTCACATTACAGCTCAAAGCCCTAGAAAAAGAGGAGCAGATCATCACCAAAAGTAGTAGAAGACAGGAAATAATCAAAATCAGAGCTGAAATCAATGAAATTGAAACAAAAGAAACAATTCAAAAAATTGACAAAACAAAAAGTTGGTTCTTTGAAAAAATAAACAAAATTGATAAACCCTTAGCCACGCTAACAAAGAGAAGGAGAGAGAAACTCCAAATTACTAAAATCCGTGATGGGAATGGAAATATTACAACAGACACAATTGAAATACAAAACATAATAAGAAGCTACTTTGAAAATTTATACTCCAACAAAATAGAAAACCTGGAAGACATCAACAGGTTCCTAGAGGCATATGAGCCACCCAAACTGAATCTGGAGGACATACACAACTTAAATAGATCAATTTCAAGCAATGAAATAGAGGAAGTCATCAAAAGCCTACCAACAAAGAAAAGTCCAGGACCAGATGGATTCACAGCCGAGTTCTACAAGACCTTCAAAGAAGAGCTCATTCCAATACTCCTCAAAGTATTTCATGAAATAGAGGAGGAGGGAACCCTTCCAAACTCATTCTATGAAGCTAATATCACCCTGATACCAAAACCAGAGAAGGACACGTCACGGAAAGAAAATTTCAGACCCATATCTCTAATGAACATAGATGCAAAAATTCTTAACAAAATTTTAGCGAATCACATAGAAAACCATATTAAAAAGATAGTGCACCATGATCAAGTGGGTTTCATCCCAGGGATGCAAGGTTGGTTCAACATCTAGAAATCAATCAATGTAATTCACCACATCAACAGACTTAAAGTCAAGAACCACATGATTATTTCAATAGATGCAGAGAAAGCATTTGATAAAATACAGCACCCCTTCATGCTCAAAACACTAGAAAAAATAGGGATAGTGGGGACATTTCTTAACATTGTAAAGGCTATCTATGCTAAGCCCACAGCTAACATCATTCTAAATGGAGAAAAATTGAAAGCATTCCCCCTGAGAACTGGAACAAGGCAGGGATGCCCTCTTTCACCACTACTATTCAACATTGTTCTTGAAACTCTAGCCAGAGCAATTAGACAGACCAAAGAAATTAGAGGAATACGAATAGGAAAAGAAGAG
>JAJEJO010002720.1:134185-174350 GCA_020662805.1 Glaucomys volans | reverse complement strand
CCAATGATGGACCTCATAGAAATAGAGCAAGCAATCATGAAATTCATTTGGAGGAATAAGAGACCCAGAATAGCTAAAGCAATCCTTAGCAAGAAGAGCGAAGCAGGGGGTATCACAATACCAGACCTCCAACTATACTACAGAGCAATAGTAACAAAAACAGCATGGTATTGGCACCACAATAGACAGGTAGATCAATGGTACAGAATAGAGGACACAGAGACAAACCCACGTAAATACAGGTATCTCATACTTGACAAAGGAGGCAAAAACATACAATGGAGAAAAGACAGCCTCTTCAACAAATGATGCTTGGAAAATTGGAAATCCATATGCAGCAAAATGAAACTAAACCCATATCTCTCACCCTGTACAAAACTCAACTCAAAATGGATCAAGGACCTAGAAATTAGACCAGAGACCCTGCACCTAACAGAAGAGAAAATAGGTCCAAATCTTCATCACGTTGGCCTAGGACCAGATTTCCTTAACATGACTCCCAAAGTGCAAGAAATAAAAGCAGGAATCAATGATTGGGATAGAGTCAAACTAAAAAGCTTTTTCTCAGCAAAGGAAACAATCAGCAATGTGAAGAGAGAGCCTTCAGAGTGGGAGAAAATCTTTGCCACACACACTTCAGATAGAGCACTAATCTCCAGAATCTACAAAGTGCACAAAAATCTTTACACCAAGAATACTAATAACCCAATCCATAAATGGGCCAAGGAAATGAACAGGCACTTTACAGAGGAAGATCTACAAGCAATCAACAGATTGATGAAAAATGTTCAACATCCCTTGTTATAAGAGAAATGCAAATCAAAACCACCTTAAGATTTCATCTTACCCCAATTAGAATGTCTTTTATTAAGAATACAGGTAACAACAGGTGTTGGCGAGGATGTGGGGAAGAGGGCACACTCATACATTGCTGGTGGGATTGCAAGTTGGTACAGCCGCTCTGGAAAGCAGTGTGGAGATTCCTTAGAAAACTTGGAATGGATCTACCATTTGACCCAGCTATCCCACTCCTTGGCCTATACCCAAAGAACTTAAAATCAGATTACTACAGTGATGCAGCCACATCAATGTTCATAGCTGCTCAATTCACAATAGCTAGATTGTGGAACCAACCTAGATGTCCTTCAATAGACGAATGGATAAAGAAACTGTGGTATATATACACAATGGAATATTACTCAGCCATAAAGAAGAATAAAATTATGGCATCTGTAGGTGAATTGATGATGTTGGAGACTATTATGCTAAGTGAGATTAGCCAATCCCAAAAATCCAAAGGCTGAATGGTCTCTCTGATAAGTGAATGATGAAGCATAATGTGGGGTGGAATGATGGCAAGAATGGAGAAAGGATATAGAGCACAGAGGGAAGGGAAGGGTGGGGTTGAGGTTGGGGGGTAAGAATAATAACAGTATGTGTGACAGACATCATTGCCCTGTGTACATGTACGAATGCACAGATGGGGTGACTCTACTTTGTGTCCAACCAGAAAAACAATTGCTGTAGTCCATTTGTGTTCAATGAATCAAAAAATTAAATAAAAAGAAAAAAAAAGAATATAGGCAACAACAGGTGTTGGCAAGGATGTGGGGAAAAGGGTACACTCATACATTGCTGGTGTGATTGCAAGTTCGTACAGCCACTCTGGAAAACAATGTGGAGATTCCTCAGAAATCTTGAAATGGACCCACCTTTTGACCCAGTTATCCCACTCCTTGGTTTATACCCAGAGGACTTAAAATTAGCACACAACAGTAACACAGCCACATCAATGTTTATAGCAGCTCCATTCACAATAGCTAGACTGTGGAACCAACCTAGATGCCCTTCAACGGATGAATGGATAAAGAAGATGTGGTATATATACACAATGGAATATTACTCAGTCATAAAGAAGAATAAAATTATGGCATTTGCAGGTAAATGGATGATGTTGGAGACTGTCATGCTAAGTGAGATTAGCCAATCCCCAAAATCCAAAGGCTGAATGGTCTCTCTGATAAATGAATGATGATGCATAATGCATAGTGGAAGGGAGGCAAGAATGGAGGAAGGATAGATAGCATAGAGGGAAGGGATAGATAGCATAGATAGCATGGGGTTGGGGTGGGGGGGCAAGAAAAATAACAGAATGAGACAGACATCATTGCCTTGTGTACATGTATGAATGCACAGATGGTGTGACTCTACTTTGTGTACAACCAGAGAAACAATAGCTATACTCCATTTGTGTTCAATGGATCAAAATAAATAAATTTTAAAAAAAGAAAAAAATAATATATCAACTTAATTCTCCTAGTAGACATGCTCAATATCTCGAAATATAATAAATCTCCATAACTGAACAAAAACACAGTTTTCAGCTTGCTATTCAATATTTCATCTTGGGCTGGGTAAGTGAGAATCCATTTTACTTTTGGTAAATTTGATTCTTCACATTATGGGGAATGAACATCCTAAATAACACTCCTTCATAACTGGTTTATTAAATAACGTTTTTTCATGTGGTAAAGATTTTCTCCCATTCTGTAGGCTCTCTCTTTATTTATTGACTGTTTCCTTTGCTGAGAAGAAGCTTTTTAGTTTGAATCCATACTATTTATTGATTTTTGATTTTATTTCTTGCATTTTAGGAGTCTTGTTAAGGAAGTCGGTTCCTAAGCTGACAAGGTAAAGATTTGGACCTACTTTTTCTTCTATTAAGCACAGGTTCTCTGTTCCAGCGCTAAGTCTTTGAACCACTTAGACTTGATTTTTGTATAGGGTAAGAGGGCTTTGATTTCATTTTGCTACATAGGGATTTCCAGTTTTCCCAGAACCATTTGTTGAAGAGCCTACCTTTTCTCCAATGCATGTTTTTGGCACCTTTGTATAGTATGAGATATCTGTATTTATGTGGGTTTGTTTCTGTGTCTTCTATTCTGTACCATTGTTCTACGTGTCTGCTTTGGTACCAACACCATGCTGCTTTTGTTACTATGGCTCTGTAGTATAGTTTAAGGTCTGGTGTTGTGATGTCTCCTGCTTCACTCTTCTTGCTAAGGATTTCTTGCTATGAATTTCATGATTGTTTTTTCAAATTTTATGAAGAATGTCATTGGGATTTTAATAGGAATTACATTAAATCTTCATAATACTTTTGGTAGCATTAATCTCCAGGATATAAAAAGAATTCAAAAAGCTTAACACCAAAAAACAAATAACCCAATCAATAAATGGGGTAAGGAACTGAAAAGGCACTTCACAGGAGAAAGAAATACAATTGATCAACAAATACATGAAAAAAATGTTCAACATCTCTAGCAATTAGAGAAATGCAAATTAAAACTACTCTAAGATTTCATCTCACTCCAGTCAGAATGGCAAATTATCAAGAATACAAGTAACAATGAATATTGGCAAGGATGTGGGGGGAAAAGGTACACTCATACATTGCTGATTGGACTGCAAATTGGTGCAACCTTTATGGAAAGCAGTATGGAGATTCTTCAGGAAAACTTGGAATGGAACCACCATTTGACCCAGCTCTCCCACTCCTTGGTTTATATCCCAAGGTCTTAAAATCATTATACTACAGTGATGCAGCCACTGTTTATAGTAGTTCAACCCACAACAGCTAAACTATGGAACCAACCTACATGTCCTTCAACAGATGAATGGATAAAGAAAATGTGTTATATATACACATGGAATATTACTCAGCCTTAAAGAAGAATAACATGAAGGCATTTGCAGGTAAATGGATGGAGCTGGAGAATACTATGCGAAGTGAAATAAGTCAATCCCCAAAAAACCAAAGGCTTTTGTCTCTGATATGTGGATGCTAATTCACAATAAATGGGTAGGGGCTAGGGAAGAATAGAGATACTTTGGATTAGGCAGAGGGGAATGAAGGGAGGGGACAGGGTACGGGAGAGTAGGAAGGATAGTAGAATGAATTGGACATTATTACCCTATGTGCATATATGATTACACGACCAGTGTGATTCTACATCGTGTACAATAAGAATGAGAAGTTATACTCCATCTATATATGATGTGTTGAAATGTATTCTACTGTCATGTATAACCAATTAGAACAAATAAAAAAGAATGACAAAATAAATATATAGTTTTTTCAGAAGACAAAACAATAAAAACATGAATCAAGAAGTATAGTTTTAAAATCAGCAAATAAACCATTAGTCTCAACTTAAGATCTAAAACTTTCCTCTCAAAAAACTGATAGCTATTTTAAAAAGTAAGATAGTGGTGAGAATTAAAGTATTAAACATTAAAACTATTTTTAAGATCATTTCAGGGCCTTAAGTTCCATTGTGTTAATTTTCTCTACTTTAAAAAGATTATTTTCCTTATCTTTCTCTCTTGATTATAATTCTCCTTCATCTACCACCCCACTTCTTTTTTCCCTTTGGAATCCCCAAATAAATACGTTCAAACTCATTTTGAACATATTTTCCCTTGATGAATCCTGTCTATTCAGCCGTCTGTGTTTCAGTTAAGAGCAACTTTACTTTTCCTCTTGCCCAAATGGATCACTGGTTATTCTGAACTCTTTTATACTTGTCTACCCTACATGCAGTCCATAAAAATATCTTGTTGCTTTTCTCTCCAAATGTCCAGAATCAGTCCTACATCTCCACCACTTGGACTACAAATTACCATCTCCTCCGTTTCTCACGTGAATAACTAAAGGCTTTGATTTTTTTTTCCCTTTTTCAACACATGCTTCCCAAAAGCCTTTTCTATACAGTAGCCAGAATGGTCCTTTTCAAAATGTAATTCAAATCATGTGACACTTACTCAAAATCCTTCAACTGTTCCTCATTTTTTTTTCCCCTCAGGTAGAAGCTGAAGTCTTTATATGGCCAAAAATCCTTGTGTGATCTGACCTCATTCACTCTATTTGTAGGCATGTCAGCCTCTTCTTTTCTCCTTGAACATAACAGCTATGCTCCCATCTTATTTGCATTCATTTTTCTGCTGCCTGGAGTGCTCTTGTCCTGCACCATCACATAATTCACATCTCCTTTAAGTCCTTATTTGTATGCCTGTTTCTCCGTAAGGCCCACACTGACCATCACCGTTAATTCATAACCTCTCACCAAGCACTCTCACTCCCTATTACTGTACTTGATTTTTTCTACAATATTTATAATCTTTTAGCATTCCACATAATTTGTCCATGTACCATATTTACTATTTTCTTCCTCTGTTGAGATGCAAGCTCCCTGAGGGCAGAAATTCAGATCTGAATGGTTCACTGATATATCTCTAGCACCTCAAAGAATTCCTGCTACAGAGAGGGTGCTCAATTAATTTAAAATAAAGTACTGGATTATTGATAAATGATTTCCTACAAATTATTTCTCACTCTTATTAAAATATTTTGGATTTACAAGAAATCTCCCATTTTACATTTTGATTAGAACATTTTCTTCTCTTTTCCTTCTCCCCAGCAAGAAAGCTGTCTTGTCACCTGACTTAATCAAAACTACAGCCCTGAGTAAGGAGATATAAGAGAGCAGAGAATGGGGAAGGTAAATCAAGGAATTTGGTGGCAAAACTAAACTACCATCTCCATCAAGGAAGACTGTTCCAACAATTGCTGTCAGTCCAACTAAACAACAGAAAAGTCAGTACCATCTTTTAAGTACTCTAAACTACTATCATCTGTGAGGCTAAACTTTAAAGCAATTCAGATTCACAATTATGTGGCTCTTCAAAATATGTCAACAAAAATGTGTTTTAAGCAATAATGGTAACAAAGCATGTATGTACTATGAATACCCTTAGTTATCAAGCTCATTTTATTAAAAAATTCCTATTTCTACACTGTAAGGGAAGCTGGAATGACACGTAAACAAATCATGTATCACTTACTGTTTATAAATTGTCATCTTCTATTCTCATTAGTCACAAAATACCAAAAATGTCTATAAAACTCATTAAAATAGATGGCATAACAGATTATATATATAAATAAATGAGAAGTACAATGATGTACTATTTCATAAAATAGTTAATTTATATAAATAGATAAATGGAAAAAGTAAAGTTGTAATTAATATTTATCTTTTATGATAGTCAAAATTATTTTTATCACATTTATCATTAATATTCAATCAATTATGGATAATATTTATCTTTTTATCTGCAATGTTTAATGCTAAATGAATTGCTTCATAAAAGAGAACTCACTTTAGATTATATGTATTGTATTCAATGGAAGACTTTGGTACTGCAGGAATCATATAAAGAAATCCAAGATTTTCATTTTCACGTACTATTTTGATGATTTGCAAAGGATCATGAATGTTGGCTTTAATGACTTCTTCCAGGTCTTGGAAAACATACGTGGGGTAAGTTGATGACCTACTCCCAAAAAGACCTCTTCTTCCAATACCTGTTCGAGGCAGTTTGTGAGGAGAAGGAGAGAACACCTCATCAGAGGGTCGACGGATCTAAACAAAGACAATTTTAAAAAATGAGTTTTTGTGGGGGTAAAAAAGGGAAAAGATGAAATATTACCCACAAAGGCAAGCATTTTGAAACTTAAAAATTTCGAACTATTGTCCTTCTCAGTACTCCCTTCCTACAGGCCCACCTCCTTCCCACAAAACAGCTCTCAGTGTCAGCTCCCCTTCCCTTCTCCTCTCTGTTAAGTCCATGCCATGCTTATTACATCCAAATACTACTAACTCTCTGGTGTTCACAAGGGCTCACCACTTTCCTTGCTCAGTTGCTCTGCATCAGTCCTGACTGTGGCATCTCCCTTAACCTACTCAACTGTTCTGACAAACCTGATGTTTTTCAGGGAGTGAAATCTTGGACATTTGTTATCATAACTCATGATAAACTACTCAAGATAAATGTGAGGGGTGGAAACAATCATTAGAAATCATTGTGTAGTGATTTTATTTTATTAACAAAATAATTGCCTGCTCTGTATGTCAGTGCTTCTCAAACACAAATGTGCATGGGGATTACCTGGGGGTCTTGTAAAACTGGGGTAGAGTCTGA
Source organism: Glaucomys volans (assembly GCA_020662805.1). Classification (NCBI taxonomy): domain Eukaryota; kingdom Metazoa; phylum Chordata; class Mammalia; order Rodentia; family Sciuridae; genus Glaucomys; species Glaucomys volans. The sequence continues at coordinate 167,306 of JAJEJO010002720.1, read as the reverse complement.
GATGCTGCACCTTTAACCTGATCATAGGCAATGCGGGTGCTGTGGGCCTACAGTCTACACCTAGAACAGCAAGGCTAAGTATCATCCTTGTCACACTCACATATTTGAGCTTTGCTCTTCTCTCAGGGTTTCACCATCTGTGCCTTTAGTACCACTCAAACCCTTTGTTCCTCAAAAAAAAAAATTAAAAAACCCTTTGGGGTGGCATTGGCCACATCCTTTCCTCTCACAAAGGTTCCTTGTTTGAGGAAATCTGACCTTACCTCCAAAAGCTGTCACCTTGTCTCTCTGGGATTACAGGAGTAACAAGTATAACAATAAGAGTAACCATAGTGGATCTGCTTTGTTAAATGACTAATGTAAAAATATAAATGGATACTTTATTATTTATTGCATAATTGACAGAGGATGCCATTTCTGTAAAAGATTTATTACCACAAGCTCTGTGGAAGAGCTTTCTCAGAAACTATATTCGCGGGAATTGTTTTTCTCCATCTCTGGTTAAATATACCATAATAAATAGCAGTTTGAGAGGAGAAGCCCAGCAAACAGAGCTGTAAGAAATACATCCTCTCTCCTTTTCTTCTCGTCTCTTTATCTTTCCCTTCTGCCCTTCCTTCTTCCCTCTTCTAGAAAATCTTCACTGTTGTATTTCCATTCTAAATTTATCATGGAAAGTCAATACCTGAAAAAATTACCTTCTCCTTAGAATACATATCTTCTCCTTTTATAGGGAATTTATTTTTTCACATTTCCCTTTAACCCTTAATTCTTTATTGAATTCTTCCCTGGAATGATACAACCAGGAAGCACAGCCCATAATCTAACAGTCCTTTCACCCTTCGTTTGCATCCCAGATGTCCATACAAGTACTCTTTTCTTCCTTTACAAACTTAAGCTCTTGGAGCCCATTTTATGTCAAGTTAATTAGTCTATGAGAATTCAAATCTTTTCTGGCTCTATTTAAGATAGGTCTGTCTTCACAAAACCATATTAACTGAAGCTATACAATTCTAGCTAACTTTTCATCTGATTTCTTTCTCTCAGACTGACCTCACCCAAACCCATGGTGAGCTCCTGTCCACCTGGATTCTCCTCAAGCCCCTACCTCTCCTAATTTATCAATCTCAATAACTTTCCACTCATTCCTCTGAGCTTAGCACAACTCTCGGGGTAGCTTTTTCTCCACTGAATGTCTTCCTGCCCACCAGGGTTTCTGGTGTAAGGGTTCTTTCCATTCAGTTCATCATTTTGTATCTTAAACGAGCATGAAGAATCATTACTATACTCGACTGTTCTTGAGTGTCCACTTGTCCACCTATCCACTTCCAGACTCTGAAGTTCTCAAGGACAGAGTTTCAATTTGGCATTTCTAGCACTATAGCTCAATGCCTGACAAGCATCAAAAGGCCCTCCAATCAAAAGCTCAGAGAAATCTTGGCACTGTTGGTATCTTCACTATAGGTGTGGCCTTTGCATTTACTCCTGCTTCTCTCTTTTTTTTTCTTTTTCTCTTTTTATTTACAGATAATCAATGAAAGCCAAGTGCTAATAATTTCTCTTCTAAGCTACAAAATATCTGGCCTTGCAAGGCAACTTACCCACTCTGCAATTCTCACTAGCTATAAACATGTCTTTTGAGCTGGCATAGTCTCTATTTTAGTGCCAGTTACCAAAGTCTTCCAAGATTTCCATTTTTGGCAAAAAAAATGCTGAAAATTTTAAAATAATTATATAACATTCAATACACTGTTTTTTTTAGCATGCAAGAGAAAGACGACACTGTACAAATACTGAAAGCTTCCTTCATGTTTTCCCTCTACTGTTCAAGTTTTCCTTAAGTAGAAAAAACTGAGAAATGTTTCCCAATCCCATATACAGCCTTATAAAAATGATTTACCCCCTATTTTATGAGTTAAATGTATTTTAGTCATACCATAAAAATTAAAATTAAAAGTATCAATATTATACCTGCTTTTTTCCCACATCATCTTGAGGCTCAACAAATGAAGTAAGTGATTTGACAGATCTTTCTGCTGCGCTTGGTGATGGTTTAAGCATTCCATGAGTTCTTAACTGCAGTCGGTTCTGTTCATATATGTATTCTGGCTGCTGATGATCCTGATAGACTTTTAGCACTGGCTTTGGGGAATACAGAGAGAGCCATGTTATCTTTAAACATTAGTGTGAACTTGCTGTGTTCTTCACTACTCTTTCCCTGTAGGAAATTAATCTCCTTCTGAGACTAATTTCCTAAAGCCTCAGCCTCAGCAACTACTACCATTGTTCATCCCTCACTTATTACTTGAATAAGAGTTTCCTACTTGGTTTCCATTAATTTTGTACTTTAATTTACTAATGAATACCTCTGGGAGTAAGCTTATCACAGAAAAGCTCAGAGGCATGAAATCATATTGACTCCTAATTGCCCAGGACAAACTACCACCATTCACTATCTCTACTATGAGAAGGAAGTTTCAATATAACAATTTGTGCACTTGAAGAAGCAGAGGGAAGTCTTCAGGGCAAGTAAAGGCTTTGAGAGTGGGGAACCAAAAGATGTCCAACAAATACTCAGTGGACAGTATGGCAGGAAAAACAGAATAAAAGGGAAATTATGTGTGCATTCTTCAAAGTCAAATTCTCAGGTTACTGAGACTGAAGATATCAGAGTAAAAATATAGAGAGGAGTAGGGAAGGAGAAACTAGTAGGCTTTGGATTGGAATTAAAAATGTTAGTGTGAATTCAAGACTTAAAAAATTATAAACATACACATATACACACCTTCTAGCCTTGTATATTTAAAAGTCTAAATGCAATTATGTCCAATAGAAATATGTATACATTGTAACTACATCTTGGGTTATAAAATACCATTTCTTGCTAAAAAGAGTACCTAGCTCCATGTTGAGGGCATGAAAAATACAAGGCAAGCCTTGAACATCTTGCTGTGCTGGAAAGCAAAGAAGTACTCAAAAACTGCTGCTAATATATCAAAAAGATAGTAATTTAATGATATGCCCCAGATAATTTAAATATAACAATGGAAAATTACAGAAATTGAACACTAAATTTTTAAAAAGTTATAAATCCATAATGATATTTTTAAAGTATTTAAGAAAGATGATAACAGCTGTTCTCTATAGAAAAATGCCAATTAATAAGTGTATGGAATAATCTGAGTATCAAAAAGTACACAGTCAATTTTAAATATATTAAATAAATAAAAGACATGAATCCGTGGGTTTTTTGAATGGCAAAGGAGAAAGTAATATTATTAAAAGATCATAACTCATAACTGTAAATGTTATGATAGAATGAGAAAAATCAATATTTTACCATCTCTAATGTAATATTTGATTCAGGTAAGAATCATCAGTGGATATTAAATCTATTTTGTAAAATGTTTTTGGGGAATTTGACATTTGCAAAATGTGAAAATATCACCCACAGACTACTTATTAACTTACCAGTCACAATCTTAAACACGTGTTTAAACTAAATATCACGAATAGTGAGACAACATCATGTTATATACTTCCTGATCTGGTAAAATAAAAAATTCACAATATTACCTATGAAGCATTCCTATCAAAAATGTTTAAAGCTGACTCTGATCAAGCCTACAGACTTAGAGAGAAAAAGAGAAAAAAGTCAAATGACACAACGAAGAAAAAAATCAGACATATCCAGAATGTGCAAGGGTGCTACAAGAAAGCCCTGGACTCTTTAATGGATGTTAACAAAAAATTAGTTAAAAGACTCTTCTAGATAAAGAGAAAAAAGAAACATAACTACAAAATTTAGTACTTTAATCTTAATTAGATCCTTGTTAGGGGTGAAAAGTTATTAAATATATTTCAGGAAAAAAAGGAGAAATTGCAGAGTGGACTAGATATTAGATGATACTATGGAATCAGTAATTTTCATAGGTGTGAATATAGTATTATGGTTTGCAGGGAACTGTTCTTAGGATTGCATGCCTAAGTATTGAGAATTAAGTGTTATTATGTTTACAATTTACTTCAAATAATGAAGTAATAGCATACATGACAAAATATATCATAAGCATATGACAAAATACTGACAATTCTTGAATACAAGTGGAAGTTACATGAGTATCCATTGTGCTCTTATTTAAACTTTCCTCTATATTTAAAACTTTTCATAAAGAAAAATGGGAAGAAGTTGAATTTTAAAAATAAAGTGGCGAAGACACAAAAAGTGGAATAGATGCACATAAATCATAACAGTGGTCATCTTCTGAGACAGCATTAAGATTGGAATGAGGCATAAAAGGTATTTGAGCCATATGAGTGGATTCCTTTAAAACAGATATTAAAGCAAACTAGGCAAAATTCAACATTTTGTTTATATATTTTTCTTAACTTTATGTATTTGAAATTTTCAATAAAATAGGATAGGAGTAAATTTCTTAATATAATTATAAAAAGTACTTAGCAAAATTAATAGCGCACACATATTACCCTAATTAGGAAAACCTTAAGGCCATTTAAGTCAAGAACAAATCATTATTTTCACTATGACCTTTATTACTCAATTATTATATTAGAAGCATATAGAATAAAGTTTTTCTTTGAAGGGTCAGATAGTAAATACTTTAGGTGTTGTAGATCATACAGTTTGTTACAACTACTCAGCTCTATCATAGTACTATAAAAGTAGTCTTAGATAGTATGCAAATAAACGGATGTGGCAGTTATCCAATAAAGCATTATTTACAAAACAGGTAACAGAATCTGATTTGACAAGATTGCTGAATTCTGATCCAGAAAATAAAGCAATTGGTGTGTAAACACAAAAAAAGGGTAAATTTATCTAATTGTCAATGATGTTTCTTACATATCTTGAAAACAAAAGCTTAACCCTAAATATTTAAAATCATATTAAGAATTTAAAATCATATGAATGAAATTCTGGTTAAAAATAAACATACAAAGTCCATTTGCTTTTCTCTGTACTGAAAATAAACAGAAGGGAAATCATTTCAAAATAAAGGACAAAATGAAGTAAACTAAAATAGCTAAGAATTTATTTGAAAAGTACAAGGTTTTAGTTTAGCAAACTACTGAATCTTACTGAGGATGAAAAACAAAACTGTAAAAAAATAAGAAAATGCTAAATGTGAATTGTGAGGGAAATCACATGATAATCTCCATAGATACAATAAAGGCATTTAATTAAGTTCAATATCTACTTCTAATAAAAATAATTAATTAAAATTAAGATGCAAATTGCAACAAAAATGTGATGCCATTTTAGATCTATTAGTCTTGCAAAAATAAAATAACTAATAGAATCTGCTTTGACAAAGATGTGGGTAAACAGGCCCTCTCCTCCCTGTCAGTACAAAAATTGGTTAGACCTTTCTGGAGGACAGGTGGGCAATATTTTTCAAAATTAAATATGTAGCTATTCCATGACTTATAAAATACCACTTCCAGGAATTGACAAGGTCATTCACAGTAGCACTATCTGTAATAGCAAAATAACAAAACATAAAACAACAAAAACAGAATGAATCTGAATTTCCAACAATACAAGACCAGTTAATGAGTACCATATTATGGCATCCTTGCAACAAAATATAATACACCTGTTAAAGATATCTCCATATGCACCAATTAGAAAACATTTAAGTGAAATAAGCACTTTAAGATCGATATATATTACATAATCTTACTTTTAAACTATACATACTTATAGACACTGATATATGTGAATGTACTTAAAGAAACATACAAAACAGTTTGAAGGGTACACGACCATTAATTATAGTAAATATCTGAGGGTAGGAGATAAGAATTATACTTTTTACTTTATATGCTTTCCCTGTTCCTTTACATGCATTTACAATTATTCAAGGACGTAACTTATTTTTTAAAATTAAGCATTTTCAAACACGCTCAAAAATTTTCAGGACTTTAGGAATGTACTTTGAAAACAGTAAAAAACTATACAACCACACATAATACTTTCACTGGAGTCCCCAGTATTAATAATACCCTGATATTAAAAAAGAGTCTTATAACCTACATAGTTAGGTATCTGTATTCTACATAATTCTAGATAGGATTTATCTGCTAGAAAACTTGGTTCACTTGTGTATCCACCAACTTAAACAGCAACTAAAACTTAATATTCGTTGAATTAATGTTTACAGTGTGTACATTTTAATAAACAGGTTCTTAACATTTAAGGTTTTTTTTTTGTTTTGTTTTGTTTTTTTACATTTAAGGTTTTTATGCCTTCTTGGTCAAAAGACTGGAAATGATATTAATTCCACTAAAGCAATTTTGCAATTTTCTCTGTAGCCTGAAAGTGGGCAAAATGCTGGGTTTTTAACTTACCAGAGGCTCCAATTTTATAGGCTGCTGTCGCTTTCTTGTCCTCTCCTGTGCTTTTGTGGTGCGCTTAAATGTCAGGGTTTGTGTATCAGGTTCAATTTCTGTAGATCTTACAGAACTTGCTCTTCCCTTTATTTTTACACTATTCAATCTTGAAAGCACAAGATTTTCTACAGTCTCTTCAGTATTTTTCCAGCCGATTTCATCATTTGTAGGCTGAAAAGACATCCTTACTACTAGAAAGAATAGGGTAAGGAAAAGAAAAATAGAAAGTCAAGCAGAAGGACTGGGGAAGGGGATATATGGTAAAGGAGGACCTAAGGATAAGGAAGAGCTTAATTTGCAGAAATCCCCTAAAGAGAACCAACCAAAGTTATACTAGTCTTTACAAACTGAGAACTAGAACCAGAGGAGTAAAAATTAGGAAATTTGCCTGGGCTACAAGAACCCCTGGGTAGAATCCAGGAATAAGTGCTTGGGTGATGTTGCAGATGGGGCTGATGTGGGAACTACATTGGCCTCGATTTGGAAGAAAGAAGAGAAATGCATTGAGATTAATGTTTTTCAGCTTTGAGTATGCTAAGCAACTCCTGGGGAGCCTGTTTTTGTTGTTGTTTGTTTGTTTGTTTGTTTAAAGCTGGCAATTCTAACACCTGCAGTCTGAGAAATGAAATCTACATACTCAGGAAGAAACTAAGAAACAAAGAATTGAGGGCTAATTCTAAAACAGTGTTCTGGAGCTTATCTGTGCAGGAGAATCACATGAAAAGCTTGTTAAAATGTAGATTCTGATTCATATACTTTGAGTAGCAAAGTCTTAAAACGCTAGAGCTGTGAGCCTTTTGTAGAAATCTTGCACTCCTTATCATTGCCCACACTCTCATCCCATTTGACAGATAGGGGTATACTTCAAAATAGTATTATAACACAAAAATTCTTGAACAAGGTGTTGGCATACCGAGGTTTTATTCCAGTTTAGTCCTGGCCAATAGAAATTTGAGAGCCTTCTATGCAATTTTAATTTTTCAAGTAACTAGGAAAAAAGAAACAAAACAGGTGAAATTAAGTTTAATTATATTTTTTCTAACATATCCAAAATATTTTTTCAACACATAATATAAACATTATTACTGTGATATTTTAAATTTTTTGGTACTACGCCTTTGAAATTCTGGGTCCATTTTGCATTTGGGGCACAACTCAATGCAGGACTAGCCACATGTATCCAGTGGCTACCATATTGAATATTTGACCATTCTCGATATTGCTATTTTTCACTTTCCACCCCTGGGATATGATAGGTAAATAGGTAATTTGTGAAATCCCTTTTCGAAGATCTTCTATGCCCCTCTGAGCCCTTCCTTCTGTGCTCCGAAAGCTATGCTGACCCCGAAGTCGGAGGCCGGCTCCAAGGCTTGGTCTCACAGAACTCACCAAATTGGACTAGAGCGGCCACTGCGGAGGGTCTCCAGAGACTGAGCAACGCCTGGTCTAGGAGTTGGTGTAGGAGTTGGAAGCTCTAGTCAGTACTGTTTCCCGTTGCCTAGCAGCCAGCAGCCCCTCCACCCGCACCCGACACCCGCTGCGCTACTGCGTAACCCGTTACCACGGTAACGCCTCAGCCAGCCAGGGCTCTTGATCCTGAAGCGCTCCCCGTAACTGAGCCAATCAGCGTCTCGGGAATATTTCCTACGTCGCGGGTTGGCAGGTAGCCTGCGGTAGTCGCCCGGTTCCTTCTCTGAGCAGGTAACTGAGTGCTGTCTAGGCGCTGCAGGACCGGCAAAGGGCGGTAATTAATTCGGCAATTAATTAATTAATTCCCTTAACCGTCCAGGCTCATTATCTCAACCTCTTAAAGGAATCTCTTCTGTTTTCCCTCAAGAGGCTCAATACTGACTTAACGTTTGCTTTAATATCAAATTCTCTTGTTGGAAGAATTGAAAATCTCAGGGGAGGAATGTGTTGTGCAGACAGCTGAAGTCTCATTCTCCAAGGATGACCATCCTATTCCCTGCCCCACCCACCGACATGCTCCCCAAGGCGATAGGAATGTCTCACATTATTTAATGTAAATAAATAGCCCGAATAAGCAAATTAGTAGAGATCGAAAGCAGATAAGTGGTTGCCAGGGCCTGAGGAGAGGAAGAACTAGGGAATTTAATGGGTATGAAGTTTCCATTTGGGTGATAAAAATATTCTGGAACCAAATAATGGTGATAATTGCACAGTACTAAATTTTGGATGTACTAAATTTAATGTTGTGTTTAACACAAATTTTTTGAATAGATTGCATGTTAGATACAACTCAAGAGAAAATAAGTTATCTGGAGGATAAAAAAGTTATAAAAATGAAGCATAAAAATCTAATGATAGAAAATAAGAAGGTGAGAGTCATAAAGGGTTCTGGGAAAAGGTTAATTTTGTTAAAATCTGGTCTAAGAAGGAAAGGAAAGGGAAAGAGAAAATGGGGTCTTTGCAGATATACTTGCAGATAAGGACATTATCTGAGAATTTTCCAGAGCTGAAGTTAGATTAGAATTGGTCTTGAGGTGGATAAAACTTGTTTCAGATGATGATATTCTGGCAGAATTAGGTTATGCCTCAGTTCATGGTATCCAAATGATTAAGATGTAGAATTATAGCAGAATGGATCTCACAGTTACTGAGCAGCTGAATCATTTCAACAAGATTCAAGAACTATAGAAAAGACACTATGACTTTTGGCATTTCAGATTTTTTTACAGCTCATGTTAACTTGTTCTTATTTTCCTGTTGTGATATGCACCTCATTAAATCACTTAATAAAAAAGCCAATTTCTTGTGGGGAGGGAAGGATTGGAAAGGTTGGGTACTAAGTTGCAGTGGGATAGGAGAAATAAGTTGTGGTGTTCTATGTATATAAGGGTGACTGTGGATAAGGACAAAGTTTATTTCAAAATAGCTAAAAGAAAGGATTTTGAGTGTTTTCACCACAAAGAAATGAGAAATGTTTTGAGTAGAAATACATACTCTGATTCAAATATTATATAACATACATATATCAAAATAATACATGGTACACTCTAAATATGTATAATTTTTATATTATTCTTAATTAAAACAATAAAAATAAACAAAATGCTATAATCTACAATACTCGTAAATATAAAATGAATCATTTTTGTTATGTAGTAAAATTAAAAATATTTAAATACTTCAAAATAATGACTATAGAGAATTTTGCATTTTATTGGACTCAACATGAAACAGAAGACATTAACATTATTCTTAGAAAATCCATCAGTCTTTCCCAACTTAACACATATTTGTAAAGACAGGCTATTAATTCAGATATTTGGAATTTAAAAGTATTTTAAGTTAAAAAAATATTTCCAATTTTAAAAATTTGAGCAGGCTTCTTTTCTAAACAAACAAATGGACAAACTTCCCAAAAAGCAAAAAGCAAACTTTAACAAATGCTAGTGCTTTATACACTAGATTTTTTGAACATGCTCTGAATATGCAGTAAGCTGGTGGCCAGCTATGATTGTAAAGTCCAGGCTGAAGGTCTAAAGACCAGATTATGATCAGTGATGTTGCCAAAGGAGCAAGGTTGAGGTCCCTATTACTGGGTGGTATAGGTGGGTTCCTTAGCCTACAGATTGATGAAAGAATGGGAAAAATATCCCACCTGTAGTACCTGGTTTCTCTGAGACCTTTGGGAAGTACAGGAAAGTTCTGGGCAAGTTGTTTTGTTGAGTGCAGAACCTGATTGGTGGTCTTGCTGAAATTTAGGTACAAAATCCTACCCCCTCTAGAAGGACATTGTTATACACAGCAAACAATCCAAAGTTCACAGTGGAGAACTGGAAGGCTGGATAGGGACAGGATTTCTTAAAGAGATAAAAGCAAAATGTCAAAGGGTGGGGAAAAGTTAAGAGTCAAAGGCCATGTGGATTTCCAAAGGGATCATCAATGGGTCTATGGCTACAATTCAAATGCCATACACCACCAGTTTGACCAGATGCCTTACTACCCCTAACTAATCCCTCCCTGAAGCTTATTTTTATTCTAATATTGGGTCTTTGATTATTTAATAATGCTTTTGCTGCTAAATTATAGTATATCTACTCATAAAAACATGTTATATTAAATTCCTGAGCTATAAAAAGCCAAGTTTTCAACTTGACTTGTTTTTTATTGTTCTAAACACTCCTTAACAATTGCCTATGACAGAATCCTGGGGCAGTTCAATGGCTTGAAATTCTGGTTTGCTAATCTCATTTTACAACACAGGTTCAGAGAGGTAAACTTCCTCTCTCAAGGCCACATAACCAGTAAGTTGTCAGTAAAAGAGGATATAGTCACATGACCCAGGAATTTTATTCCTAGGTATTTACTCAAGAGAAATGAAAGTATATATCCAAAGACAATTTGTGTGAATATTCATATCTCCTAGATTTATAATAGCCAAATCCTGGCATCAACAGGTGAATGGATAGGAAAATTGTGGTATAACAATACCATGGATAATGTATTATTAACTTGGCAATAAAAAAAGAATACACTGCTCATACATGCAACAGTGTGGTTAAATCTGAAAAAAAAAAATATGCTGATCCAAAGAAGTTGGAGGGGTGGGGATATAACTTAGTTGGTGGAATGAGGCAAGCACAAAGCCCTGGGTTCAATCCCCAGCACCACAAAAAAAAAAGTTGGAGTTGGGCACAGTGGCACATGCCTGTAATCTCAGCAGCTCTGGGGTCTGAGGCAGGAGGATCACAAGTTCAAAGCTAGCCTAAAAGTGAGGTGCTAAGCAACTCAGTGAGATTCTATCTCTAAATAAAATACAAAATAGGGCTGTGAATGTGGCTCAGTGGTCGAGTGCTTCTGAGTTCACTCCCCAGTATCCTTCCCACCAAAAAAGGAAATTGGACATAAAAGAGTACATACTGTTCACTTACAGTTATATCAATAGCTAGAAAAGGCAAATCTTATCAATAGTGAAAAGAATAGATTAGTTATTGCTGGGGCCTGGGAGTGGGGTAGAAGATTGATTGGCAAAGCAAGAAAGTTTGGAGGGGTGGGTGATAGAAATGTTTTCTATCCATGGTAACAACTATGGTGGTTACATGGGTATACCAATCTGTAAAAATTTTGTGTACTGTATATCTTAGAATGTAAATTATAACCAGAAAGTTGATTAAAATTACATTTCTAGTATTACACCTCAAAATCGCAAATGGAGCTTTCTAAACATACAGATTTCCAGTTTCATGTCAGATCCAATAAATTAGAATCTCTGGAATTGATGTCCAGGCAAGCATATGTTGAGAAATCTTTACAGATGATTCACATAAATTATATCACTGGTTAAAAAATCACATCTGCAGGTAAAAGGTGAAAATATTTTAAAGTTATATTGAATTAAAAGTAGTCAGATCATAAAAGCATTTTGCCTAACATGATTATATTTTTATAAGTGAAGAATGCACAACACACACACGCACACACACACACATACATGAACTCAGAAACTATATGGAAGCAAACTCTGTTTAAGAGATTTATGGATATTTTTATGTCTATGTATATAAAAATAAAGACCACATACTACTTTAACATTGAGAAAAATGAGTTATTTTACAATGAGCACAAGAAAATATAAGAGCACGAACTTTGCAGAGGCATCTATTTCATTTGATGGAAAGAAAATGGCAGATTAGGTATATTGGAATATTTGGGGCCAGATTTCTATTTTTCCTATGAAGCAAGTGGTACAATCTATTAGATATGGAAAATGACAAACCCCCAAAATAGCGAGGCCTAGGAAAGGGGAGTGAGAAAGAAAGCCATATATTGAGCGCATTGATCCTTTCCCAATACATTCTTTCCTGGTGATAAAACAAACCCTGGGAGCAGGTGTCCATTAAAACTAGAAAGGCCATCTCTGGGAAGAGGCCATAGCATTAATCCTTCTCTGAACAAATCCTTTCCAGATACCAACCACTGACCCCATGCCTTCCATCTGGTCCAGTAATATAAATTCTAAAGACTGACTGCTGACCCCATACTCCCTCCCATTTCACCCAATAAAACAGACCCCAAATTCCTGAGTGCCCAAGCTGAACACTTATTAAGTCACCTCTCAGTCTAACCAACATAAGCCCAGTCCCCTTCTTTGTTCAGTGGCTCATTTTTCACCAGGAAAGTGGGTCCACTGGAGTTACCCCATTTCTGCATGAAATTTTGTTCCTGAATAAAAGGCTGAGATGATCCGTGAAGTTTGCATACAGCTGGGTCCTTTTGTGCTAACACAATCTCCTGCTGAGAAGGATGGAGGTGGGAAGTGGTAGAAGCTTCATATAATTTATATGGGGAATTATTAAGTCATGTTTAGTCTTGCCTATTCATATTCTAATTTCAGGTTCTGTGAACTGCTTAAAATTATATACATGTTTGTGTGTTTATTCTTCTCCCTGTAGCTTTGATCAGATTTTTAAGGGTGTCCTGTGACCTATCACTCTTAGAATTGGGAACTATACCAACTCAGCAGGTGTGCTGCCCTTGAGTGTTAACATAGGTCACAGAGGGGCTGTTCAACTTTTCAAGGTGTTTTTCATACTGTATTTTGTTACTTCATTACCACCTTGTGGTTAAATGCATGTACTGCTAAAGAAGGTAAAGAATGAATGGAGGCAGTGGTCTCTCATATTTGGAAGGGACTTGAGGCATTAATTATAAGAAATAAAAATTACTACAAAGTTTTCCACAAAATGTTGATTCATTATGAATACATATAAGTGAAAAGCCATGTCCAAGCCCAGATGATTGTATTCCAGGAATTAAAGGTATTTTCAAAGGCAATTAAGCTGCATATTAGGATCATTTGGAGAGTTTTGAAAAATTCTGATGTCAGGCCACATATCATACTAATTAAACTCTCTAAGAGTGAGACACCCAGGCATCAGTATTTTTAAGTTTCCTCTCCTCCAGGTTATTCCAGTGTGTAGCCAAGTCTGGTACCTCTGGCATACGACCTTGCTAATCGAAGTGTGGTCCATGGATGAGCAGCATCAGAACAGACTCCTGTCCCCCAACTCTTTCTCCTAGGACCCTATCCAGCAGAGACACAGCCCCTTCCTCTGTGACTGTCAGGGAAACCTCCAAACCCCACCTGCTGCCTCTGATCTCAGCCTGTCCACCCTGTTCTTCTGTCTTTGATTCCAAATTCAAACTAATGAGACCACTCCTGCACTCCTTCCTGTATGCTTAGTTTCTTATGCTTGACATACTATGCTGTGTGCCTTGGGGAATTCTTTCCTGTTGTATTAGTCACTAAAAACTGAGCCAACATCTTATCCTGGCCAGTACCAGTATTTTTACTTATGTTTTATACCGTTATTTTTTTTATCTTAAGGCACTGGAACTCAGTTAATGCCAGAATGACTCCAGAGATTGTGCTTTTAAATTGTAAGAAGATAGTGACACACAGTGGGCAAGAGTAGGAAACTCTGAGAATTACATTTTTCCCAAGTCACCTTTATTTGGCTAAAAGATGCTTGAAAAGATTACTCCTATAGATGATAGGGCAAATACAGTATTTTGAATATACCAAATTATCATTTTTTCTTAAAACCCCACTTAAATATATAATTTAAAGTTATAAACACAGAAGTTAGATGAATGGGAGGAGATGATACTCTAAAACTTTGGTATCTGGAAGGCAGAACTATGAGTGGTAAGGGACTTAACAGACACAAACAAAAGGTGGATTCTAAGCAATGGTAGGAAATGAGAATAGCCAATCTGATATACACCACAGTCTCTGAAGACTCTGGAATTGTCAATACCAGATGTTTCTGGAAATGGGGCTTCGCTAAGGAGGTTGGTTGATGATCTGTTCAATAAGTGGTCAGATTTTCAGCTCTGTGCCATCTTTACTAACCTCCAGAAAACTAGAAGTTTATTCTGTAGGGTGGGTAAGACAGAGCATCTCTAGACTTAGGACACAAGGCACATTTGAGAGTGGGTACCATGTTGAAACAATGGGGTTACCTGAATGTGTGCATACATGATGGTACTCTTTCCCTACTTAGCTCCCAGAATTGTGGCATAGGATGTCCAACTATTTCAGTTTCCTTGGTACTAAAGACATTCCAAGGACTGGGGCATTCAGTTTTAAGTCAATGACAGTTCTAAACAAACAAGGATTAATAGGTCATCCTAACCTCAAAATATTGGCAGTTATACCTCCACCTTCCAGGCAGGTAGCTGGGAACATCTTCTCTGGGGTATCTGACCAGCCCAAGGGGAAAGACCTGAAAATTTGGACACTGGACATTCTATAACTAAGTGGCCCGGTCAGACCAACCTTGTAGTAAGGCTCACAGTGCATGAGCTTCACCCAGGTGTATGGAGGTTCCAATAGTTACCCTCTCTCCCAGAACTAAACAGGCAACTGAGAATTGTCAGACTATTCAAGGAAAACCTCTAAGACAAAAGGCAAACCAAAATATTCCAACAGGAAAAACAATTTAAGGGATCAGCATATGATTCAAGCTGCAATGATAAGACTTTATCTTCAATTTTAAAACTTGGATCTGGGAAAGAGAATCCTCTTTTCTATGCAGCCCTGTCCATCAAGTCCACATTTAAGACAGAAAGAAGGGAAAGCAGTATGGAGTTTCCTCAAAAACCTAGGAATGGAACTACCATATGACTGTACTATCTGGTATATATCTAAAGCTCTTAAAATTAGCCTACAACAATGACACAACCATATCAATGTTTATAGTAGCACAGTTTACAATAGCTAAACTAGGTGTCCCTCAACAAATGAAAAAATAAAGCAAGTGTGGTATATATACACAATGGAGTATTACTCAGATATAAAGAAGAATGACTTTATGATATTTGTTGGTAAATGGATGGAACTGGAGACTGTCATGCTATGTGAAATAAGCCAGTCCCAAAAAATCAAATGTCAAATGTTTTCTCTGATATGCAGAAGCTAATCCAAAATAAGATAAAAAGAAGAGAAGTAAGATCAGAGGAATAAACAAAGGGGAATGAAAGGAAGGGGAGAAGGATGGGATAGGAAAAATCAGTGGAATGAATCTGACCTAACTTTCCTGTGTACAAATACCACAGTGAATCTCACCATCATGTACATAGGCACCAATTTCAAAAAACTACCAAGAAAATATTAGAAAGAGCAATAGAGTAGAGGGAAGGGAACAGGAGGTGGAAGGAAGGGAGGGAAAGAGGAAATACAAGGGACTAAATTAGAGCAAATTGTATTCCATGCTTCTATAATTATGCCATATTCTATTATCATATACAATTTAAAAAAGGAACAAAGGGGACTGAGGTTGTAGCTCAGTGGCACAGTGCTTGCCTAGCACATGTGAGGCACTGGATTCTAACCTTGGCACCATATAACAGATAAAGGCATTCTGTCCATCTAAAACTATTAAAAATTTTTTGAAAAAAGAAAAAGAACAAAGAGGCCAATTTATATTCCCTAAAATGCTGTTGAAGTTCCTAGAGTTACCAGTTACCTTTAAAAAGACAGCTATGAATTATACTTCTACATGGTGCCCTAGAGTAGGGTGTTTGACCCCACGGGCATACTCCCCTCTGCCGTTTTCCTCGTAGGCAGGGAATTGGTACCAGGTCCAAAGAGTATATTCAGCAACTCAGTAACATGCTTTAAGTGCTGGCTTCAGCTTTCCTGCTGACCTGGGAGAGGGACCTGCCCTTTCTCTCTGGATTCTTCTGCCACTGGGCCCAGAGATTTGTAAAATTCTAGTAAGAGCAGGCTTTAGGTCCCCAATTAATAGCAGTATTTTTTGAGTATCTATAAGTGCTTGGAATTAATAACAAATCTTTTCCATATTGCCTATGGCTTTAATGCAGGAAATAAATTTGTGTTTTGTCTCCTTCTTCCAAAGAGCAGAAGTGATAGCTCATTGGCTCTGCAGAAATTACTTTTTGTCATTGGGGAATACAATATGAGCCAGCGTCCCTGTGTCTATGGGGGCATGAATAGCATTGCATTTGTTTAAGCTGGCCATGATAAATTGGGTTTTCTCAAATCTTCACAGGGCTCATATCCCAGCTCAGGCCATGCTGCTTAAAATTGTTGTGCCAGAATTTGAAGCATTTGGATAATATGACAATATCCTCCATTTACATAGCATCTTCTATTGTCCAGTGGAATTTCAATGCACATTTTATCCTCAAAATAGTTCTAGACCTTGGGAAGACAGAAATACATACTGTCATTTAACAGATGGGGACCTTAATGCACAGAGTAAACTACACCTTTAAAAATCTTTTTTTTTTTTTTCTTCTAGTACTGGAGACTGAACTCGGTGCCTCAAACATGCTAGGCAAGCACTGAGCTAACATCCCCAGCCCTAAAAGTGTTAATTAGTTAATTTCAGGACCCAAATCCAAGGTCTCTTCACTTCAAATCATAGTTCTACTTCTGTTGACAGCAAATGACTAAGAAAGAAAAGTAAAAACTGTGTGAAGTCAAAGTATATGTTTTTAGGCTTGTGGCCTGGCTATTTTAGCCTCCTGAGGCATCCCCAGCAGGAATCTTTGCCTCTCTAGGTCTCTTTTGCTCACCATTATAACCCACCCTTGACCGCTGTTGCAACACATTGGCAATGATAAATATTGTTGAATAAATACATGATTGATGAGTTTTATCTCTTAAATCCCCTTTAAACCACCAAATCCAGTGATGCTGCAAATAGTTTTCCCTTGGTATGTTTCTCTTGTCTGCTCAATGTTTTGTTCTTCTCTTATACTTGTAGTGAAAGAAAAATCTTGCTGTGGGAAAGGTAAACAGCTGCACAGACCAGAAAAATATCTAGGTTTGTATGGGCAATAAAGGAGACAAGCTAGTTCGTTATTAACCAGCAGACAAGATAATTTAGCTACTTATTATATTCAAGGCACCTCTCTGTGGAGGCCCTTTCCTGACTTTTTCTGCCCAGGGTGGTAGGCAGATTAAGATCTTATGCAATCACAGTGTACATTTGTCCTGTCTCCTCTTCTCCAACTGGATCTAGGTGGCAGTAGTAGGTTTTAATAAGTACTAGGCAGGTTGAGGTAGTGGAAGTCACAGCCAGTCAAGTAGTCTGTAGGCCAAGGAGTTATAAGGCTAGAGGAAGGGGAGCCTCAAGAAACTGATGACTTTATCTTGGCACCATTTAAGGCAAAGCTCAACCTAATTCCCCACTGGTGGCCTCTCAAGGCATTGGGGTCCTTATAGTTTATTATTTTTCCATATTTTTATTGATGCATTATAATTGTATGTAATGGTGGATTTGTTGTTACATATTTGTACATGAGTGCAATGTAACAATAAAATTTAGCCATTATCATTCCTCAGTATTTCCCTTTTCCCCCTCCACCTCCCTACTCCAGTCCCTTTCCTATACTCTATTAGGCTTCTTACATTTTACACTTAAAGGTATAGAATTGTGAAAATGTTAAGATGTTTGAGAAAGGCTGAGCAGTGTAAGTGAAGTGTGTGGGATAAACTAATGTAAATGGGGCAGAAAAGACAATGTGCCAGTCCAGGAAGGGATAAGGACCAGCAGTTAAAATATTTTCCACCTAATCACACAAAGTTTTTAAAAAGCTTAGCATTTCAAACATTTATGCTATGGTGATTAAAATTTTCTGAATATGAGACACATCAAATAGTTGAAAGCTTTTCCTTCAATTCTGTTTCTGAACACATGGAAGTAAAATCAGATGGTCAGAGTCTGGGGAGAAAGCCAGCCATGCATCTTGTGTGACCTGAAATATTTCCAAGCCCCAGAGATGCACAGGGAAGAGCAGTGAGGGCTGCATTAGTGTGAATCGGGCAGAAGATTCTACAGAGGCCACCAATTCAGAAAGGCAGAGAGCCGCTTCACTAAATCAACTCTATCTGTGAAGGGATACAGCTGAGTTGAACGCGGAGCTGAGCACATGACTTGCCTTCAGAATGAGCTTGGCAGTATGGATATCTTTTTCTCAAACATTGAGAAAATCTACTTCTGGGCAGGAAAGAATGAGCCTTCTACTGTGTGTTTACAGCAGCACTTTGCATAGCCTTGCACAATTCTCTTGTTCTGCCCCTCTGTGAGTGCTATTCACTACTATTATTCACCCTAGCTTTTATTCCAGGGAGATCATAAAAACACCTAGAGCCCAGAGGATGGTACAAATCACTTCTTTACTGTCTCAAGTAGGTTTTCTTTCATTCTAACAAAGTCAGTCCTGCCTCCTGGTCATCTTTCCTTGTTTTCATCTTCTCTTCTTCACCTTCTATCCCTCTGCCCTCTGCAGAATTCTATCTACAGCTTGCCTCACCTCCACCGTGTGTTTGAGACTAGTGAAACTCATTCCAGGGCTCCATCTTGGAAGGACAACGAAGAGACTAATAAGTTACTTCTTATCAGCATACCATCTACCTCTCCAATTGTCATAGCATACATTCAATGTATCATTACTTAACCCCCCTTTCCATTAGAGATTTTGATAGGAAAAAATAAAGGAAGTTGGTGAATCCCCTGTCACACCTATATAGTTATATAACTGCTTCTTATATCTTAGCCTTGTCTCCCCATTTCAGCTGTTCACTGAATGTTTGCCTTCTCTTGATTTCCTCACAGCACCCATACTGGAATTCTGGGGGCAGACCACAGAATTACAGAATCTTTAAATACAATGAACCTTTGGGATATCATTTAGTCCAGTGTTTTCAAATCTTGTCGCACACTTGAATTACTGGAGTGCTGTAGTAGGCAGAATAATGACTATCTATCCTAATCCTCAAGTCCTGTAACTGTGCTACCTTCCATGAAAAAGGGACTTTGTTAATGTGGATTAAGCTTAAGGACCTGGAAATGAGGTCCAGATTATCTAGGTGGGTCCCAATGTAGTCCTTAAAACATGAAGAACCTTTCCTGGATGTGATCAGAGAGAGATGTGCCTATGGAAGGATATTAAAAATGATGCCACATTACTGATTTTTAAGATGGAAGAAGAGACCACAGGCAAAGGAATGTGGGCAGCCTCCAGAATCAGGAAGAGATAAGAAAACGAAATTTCACCTACAGCCCCCAGTAGAGAATGTAACCTCACCATTTTAATTTTAGCTTACTGATACTCCCAAAATTATAAGAGATTACTGTTTTTGTAATCTACTACATTTGTGATAATCTAGTTTCCTCTGTGTTTTTATATTTTATTAGCTTTCCATCACTGTGACAAAATGCCCAAAATAATCAACTCATAAGGAGGGAAACTACATTTTGGCTCATGTTTTCAAAGGTTTCAGTCCATGGTTGGTTGGTTTCATTGCTTTTGGACCAAAGAAAGGCAATATATTGTGAAGGGAGCTTGTGGTAGAGGAAGTCACTCACCTCATGGCAGTTGGAAAGCAAGAGAGAAAGGAAGAACGGGGTCAGAATTCCAACATCCCCTTCAAGGTCATGCCTCCAGTGACTTAACTTCTATCTACTGGGCTCCACTTCCTAAAGGCTCCACCCTTTACAACTTCCCAAAAGTGCCACAGGCTAAACCTCCAAAACATGGGCCTCCGACTCATGGGCCTTTGAGGGACATTTAAGATCCAAGCTATAGAAATATTGTTCATGACTCTAAATGGCAACTTCGCCCAGTTAACTACTGTCTTCCATCTCAATTGTTCAAAACTTAGCATCAACATGTTTCTATTTCCCAATTCCACATAGACTACTGGCAATTTTTTCAAGGGGCAACTGTGAGTTATATTTTCTGTGCTGCCCTGTCAATTAAGGGCTGCAGAACAAGTTCCTATGGGCAGGAAGTCCCTAAAAGGAGTATGGGTTCCCTAAAGGCTCTCCCATACATCCAATACAGTTCAGTTGGTAGTCTGCACTTCAGTTTTCCTCTGGAGAGGCTCAAAGCCATGAACCAGTATAAATAGCTCACAATACTTCCCCCAGTACCTCTCAGAAGATGTTGTGTAAAGTGGAAATCACACTTTATTACATTATTTTATCTTTAGAATACCAGAGAGTTTACCTGTATGGAGTTAGATGAAAATATCTATTCACTTTCATAGAATCAATATAACTGTTATGAGCTGAAATATCATTTCTCCAAAGATCAGGGAGGAAAAGAACCAAGCCAGCAGTTTAAACTACTTGGTAGAAATAAGCTACAATGACATAGCCATTAATTTCACATTTGACCCCAAATCATTGGTTTTAACTCTAACACTCAATTAAATGCAGGCAATTAATGGCTGCTTGGGGAAATACTGTCTCAGGAGGGAGCTGGTTATGAAAGTGACTGAAGGAGGTATTTTCCTTCTTGACTACTGCTAAAGCGGAGGGTTTCTTGTGTATTGTGGACATACCATGCTATTATAATTTGGATCTGGAATATCCCCCACAGATTCATATGTCGAAGGCATGGTTCCCAGTTGGTGGTGCTTGGGAGGTGAGACCTACTTGGAGGAAGTAGATCATTGAGCCCCTGTCCTTGAAGGTTATCCCCAGTGTCTGTTTCTTTCTTTTTCTCTCTCTTCCGTTCTCTCTCCTCTTCTCTCTCCTCCCTCTCTACCCCCACCTCCTTCCTGACTGCCATGAGGTAAAGCAGTTTTGCTCTACCATAAACTCCCTACTTTGATATTCTTCCTTACTGTGAGCCCAAAGCTGGGGCCAAGTGACTGTGGATTGAAACCTCCAAAACCATGAGACCAAACAAATCTTTCTTGCTTTGCTTGTCTTGGGTGTTTTATAACAGTGACAGAAAGCTGACTACTACACATGCTAAACACTTACATTTTGGAGTAGTCTGAATGTCTTCATGGCCCTTTTAATTATCATTCAGTGATCAGATCTGTAAGAAAACAAGAATAAGAGCCAGCTGTGGTGGTACAGGCCTGTAATCCCAGCAACTTAGGTTGAGGCAGGAGAATTACAAGTTTGAGGCCAGCTTGAGCAACTTGATGAGACCCTGTCTTAAAATAAAAAATGAAAAAGGTTGGGGATGTAGCTCAGTGGTAGAGCACTCCTGGTTCAATCTCCAGGGGTGGGGTGGAAGAAAGAAAACAAGAGTAAGCAATGATAAATCATAATACTAAAGCCAAACAGAACTGATAAACGATGATATAATGGCTACTATAAATCAAAGCTCCTCAGTCTGCTTGGATTTCAAGGCTTGTTCATTTTGGACTCAGCTTTCCTTCCATCTTTACTTTTCCTGTACAAACTCTTTATCCCATCTGGGAATTACTCTTTATGCCCAAGGTCTCCCACTTTCCTTTGCTTCTACTTATTCAAATCTTATTAATCCTTCAGCACCTCATCACCCCCACAACCTCCAGACATTCCCTTTGCCTTTTACCACTACTAATAGGTTGACAATGATGATGATGTTATAGTCTCATGGTTAGCGAAATCAATCACAAGCTACTCAAATGGAAGGGGTGTGTCTACTTTAATCTCGATTCCCTCCATTGCCTTTAGATTCAAGATGATGGGAACCTGGTATCAAATAGGTACTTGTTGAATCAGCCATATGATAAGGAGTTAATTCAATGCCTGCAAAATAGGATCAACAAAACATGGCTGCTGAAGAACACAGAGCTTTCATAGCAAAATTAACTTATTAGAACACTGATATACCACCCCTCATTTGGTCTTCCAAGCATTTCAAACCTTTGCTCATACAATTCTTAGCCTTTAGATTGGGTGTTCATTTTTTATCTTAGAACAATATATTTAAAATATTTTACTGGCACCAATTCTCACAATATGAAAAGATGAAAAGGACTTACTAAGATTTTAAGTCTTAAGATATGAGCTCAAATATCAACTTTCAGTTTTGATGAATACTGTGCCTGCATTGTGTAGCAGAAAACATTGCTGTTAGGTGTTTACAGACAAAATGTAGTAGACACACTTCTTCCAACTCCTCCAATTAGGTATAGGTAAAATTCATGTGCTTAAATACATAATGTAAGACAACTGTGAAATGTATACAGATGATGACATACTGACTAGGGATCTTAGGATTTAAGGGATGATAGGGTGGTATGTTTCCTGGGGTTTCTTGCCTCATATATACTGGACTGGGTACAGGAGAAGCCAGCTACCCAGAAACACTAATAGGATTATGAAACCATGCTCTCTCTAACCAAAAGATTGGGAAAGGAGGATAGCTTAGTGATACAGAAATCTTTTAAACTACCCTATCCCAGCCAAACATTAGAGACAAAGACATAAGTCTAGTTTTATGTTTTTTATCAACTGTAACAGGTGCCCCTCATTACCAGGGGAGAGAAAGAGATGCCCTAGTGGGTAGTTAAGACTTTCACCACTTCTATTCAACATTGTGCTTGAAACACTAGCCACAGCAATTAGACAGACCAAAGAAATTAAAGGAATTCAAATAGGAAAAGAAGAACTCAAGCTATTTGCTGATGAACTCAAGCTATTTGCTGTTACTATTTGCTGATGACATGATTCTATATTTAGAGAACCCAAAAAACTCCACTAGAAAACTTCTAGAATAAATGAATTCAGCAAAGGGGCCAGATATAAAATAAAAACATATAAATATAATGCATTTCTTTTCATAAGTGATGAGTCCTCTGAAAGAGAAATTCGGAAAACTACTCCATTCACAATAGCCTCAAAAAAAAAAAAAAAAAAAAAAACCTTGGGAATCAGTCTAACAAAAGAGGTGAAAGACCTCTACAATGAAAACCATGGACCACTAAAGAAAGAAATTGAAGAAAACCTTAGAAGATGGAAAGATCTCCCATGTTCTTGGATAGGCAGAATTAATATTGTCAAAATGGCCATTGTACCAAAGGCTCTCTACAGATTTAATGCAATTCCAATTAAAATTTCAATGACATTCTTCATAGAAATAGAGAAGGCAATCATGAACTTCATGATTAAGAAGAATAAGAGACCTCAAATAGCCAAAAAAATCCTAAGCAGAATGAGTGAAGCAGGAGGTATCACAATACCAGACCTTAAACTGTACTACAGAGCAATAATAACAAAAACAGCATGGTACTGGCACCAAAATAGGCAGGCAGACCAATGGTACAGAATAGAAGACACAGAGACAAACCCACAAAAATACAGTTACCTCATACTAGACAAAGGAGCCAAAAACATACAATGGAGAAAAGATAGCCTGTTCAACAAATGGTGCTGAGAAAACTGGAAATCCATATGTAGTAAAATGAAATTAAACCCCTATCTCTCATCCTGCACAAAACTCAACTCAATAGGATCAAGGTCTTAGGAATTAGACCAGAGAACCTGCACCAAATAGAAGACAATCTTCATCAGGCCCGAATCTTCATCATGTTGGCTTAGGATCAGACTTCCTTAATAAGACTTCCAAAACACAAGAAATCAAAGCAAGAATCAATAAATGGGATGGACTCAAACTAAAAAGCTTTTTCTCAGCAAAGGATACAATCAATAATGTGAAAAGAGAGCCTATAGAGCAGGAGAAAATCTTTACCATGCGCACTTCAGATAGAGCACTAATCTCCAAAATTTATAAAGAACTTAACAAAACTTTACACCAAAGAATACAAAGAACCCAATCAAAGAAAAATACAAAGAACCCAATCAATAAATGGGCCAAGGATCTGGACAGATACTTTACAGAAGAGGATAAACAGGTAATCAATAAATATATGAAAAAGTGTTCAACATCTCTAGTAATTAGAGAAATGCAAATTAAAACAACTCTAAGATTTCATCTTACTCCAATTAGAATGGCTTTTATCAAGAACACAAACAATAATAGATGTTGGTGTGGCTGTGGGGAAAAAGGCACACTTTTACATTGCTGGTGGAATTGCAAATTGGTACAGCCACTCTGGAAAACAATGTGGAGATTCCTCAGAAATCTTGAAATGGACCCACCTTTTGACCCAGTTATCCCACTCCTTGGTTTATACCCAGAGGATTTAAAATTAGCACACAACAGTAACACAGCCACATCAATGTTTATAGCAGCTCCATTCACAATAGCTAGACTGTGGAACCAACCTAGATGCCCTTCAACAGATGAATGGATAAAGAAGATGTGGTATATATACACAATGGAATACTACTCAGCCACAAAGAAGAATAATATTATGGCATTTGCAGGTAAATGGATGTAATTGGAGAATATTATGCTAAGTAAAATAAGCCAATCCCAAAGAAACAGGGGCTGATTGTTTTCCCTGATAAGTGGATAATGATATAGAATCGAGTTGGGGGGAGGGTGAGAGAGGAATGGAGGATCATTAGATTATGTAGAGAGAAATAAGAGGGGGTAGGGGGTATAAAAATGTTGGAATGAGACAGACATTATTACCCTACGTACATGTGATTAACAAGATATGATATGATATGATATGATATGATATATGATATGATATGAATGTACATCATGAACAACCATAGAAATGAAAATTTGTACCCCATATGTGTACAATGAATCAAAATGAAGTCTGTAAAAATAAAAATATTTAATAATTAAAAAAAAGACTTTCACCTCTACTTATGAATAATGAAGCCCTCACTGAAAGGGGTCAGAGAGGTGACACAGAATGCTAGAGTTCCACCCTCGCCCAGTAGTAATGAAGTACCCTCCCCTCACCTGGTATGTGGTGTCAAAGGAGGTCAAGTGGAAAGTTGGAATTTCATCACCATTCAGCATCCTCCAGCTCCTGAATATTTACTGCCCTTCCTATAAAACTATAATTTACTATTGCTTCCTGTAAATTTATAACTATTTCAAAATAAAAACTTTTTTCTAATCCAAAAAATTAGCTATATTCTTTCTCATCCCCTCATGCTTATGCTGAGACTGAGGAAAGGAGGAGGAAGAGAGAGATAGTGACCAACCCAACATAACTGAGAACATTTCTAAGATCCATGTTCAAGTTTGCACTCTAGTTAGTTGTTTCCTGTTTGGTAGGAAGTATGAAGCATGATCTTGGGTATGACATTTCTGCCCTTATTGGTATCTTATTTGTTTGTATATTACGACAGAGAGGTATTGCTTCCCCAGTTTGTGCAGATTTTCAGAACAAAATGGAATACAAGAAAGAACTATACCTAAATAAGACATATTGCCCTCAGTGCTTTGTTAACCTCCCACTTGCATTTTTAAATGCCTCCTCTTGGGTACCTGATGGGCACGAAAGTTACCCTATCCTAAAGAAAGTCAGGAAGGCATGTGACATTAATGTTGTAATCTCCTACTTTAAAGTTGTAATCTCTGAGTACTGTGTTGGTCTCTAATGAGAACAAATCGACTGCAAAACATAATGTGCCAATCAGAAACACATCTGTTAGGTCCTGTTAAGTCACAACTACATCTGCTCTGTGGAGCTGCCTCCTGAGCAGTTAGAGAAAACACAGATGTCACAACAGGTTTTTCAAGAACTCTCTCCTTTCTACTCCCTAGGCCCCAGGACTTTATCTTTCCTTTTTTCAGTAGAAACCCTTGGGACTCTATTGTTCCTTTCCTCACTCCCTACTCTACATAATTACAGAGCAGGTCTAAAGCTTTAGCTCCATTCCAGCGTCTCAGGGAATCTTGTTCTTTCTTGTGTCTTTCTAGAATTTTCAACAAGAATCACAAATTTGTGCAAAGATATTGGCCATTTCTGTTAAAATGCAAACATAACTTGGAAGGAATCTATTGAACTAGGTCAAAGACCTGGCCTGGTAAGATCTAATCCCTATGGGACAAGACTACCCTGAGAAACAGGGCAAAAGTCTACAATTTTTAGTGGTAGTATGTGCTGCACAGTATGAGAACACTGGATTTTTAGGGGAAAAGTCACTTTCAGAGGAAGGAGTTTGCTAAGTGGGAAAAGGAGGGACACCCAAACCAAGTTATCCTTTTTATGGTTTTGCTCAGGACTGACTCTATCATCAAACATTTTCCTGGAAGAAATATCTGGTAAATACAAAGATGCAACACCCAGGTACCCTTCAATGAAGGAGATGCTGCCCTCCTACTGGAAGTGCTATTGGTAAAGACACCTCAGCTGTCTGCTAATCCTTTCAGGTATTTCCTGGTTGAAGAGAGGTACCTCAACCATCATCAAACCCCTTTCCAGAGTTGCTCACATTTGTTATGATATAGGCAGAGGTACAGAGGCCTGGCCTTGTTGACCCAATTCAGAGCTGTCTTTCCCACTCCTCAAAGGTTTGGTCCCCAGCATGATCTTGTCCAGGATTTTCATGCTTCCCATGGGGCACCAAGTCTCAAGTATGAGAAAATAATTTATATTTGAAATTCATTTCTTCTAGAGGAGAGGTCAAAGTTTTTGACATTCCTTTAAGGTTCAATGTAAATGTAACTATCTCCTCAGAGATGCCAGGTGGATCAATTATTCAATTAACTTATTGGCTTTGAAGGGGACTCTGGAGGTACATTTCAGAAAATTCCTTATCCTTATTTTCTAAGGCAACTAAATTAGCAGCACAAGTCCCTGTCAGGTACTGCTCAAAATTCTTTGCTCAAATCAGTAAAAAGGGTTAACTGGTTCTTTCTTAGAACTGCACTGTGATTCATTCCACCTTTCTTTGAGACTGTACTTCAGATGAAAATAACATCCAGTCTTTCTGATTCATCTCCCTTCCTTATTCATCATCTAAGGAAGAATAGGTGTTTCTGATTCATGTTACACTATCTTCTATAATTAAGGACATTGACACAGCTTCCTAGCCTTATTTGTTTGATGAAGGGATCAGTGATGCCTGAGGGCTTAGGCTGACTCATCAGCCCTAGAGGTCTCAGCATCTCTTGGCTACAACAGGTTTCTCTTCAAGTGTGTTTGTATCACTGGGATGAAGCAGACATTATTGCTTTTAGAAGACAGATTTTTTTTCCCCAGAGAGAAGTCCAAAGAATGGGCCTAGAGAAGGCTCTTCTTGTTCCAGTTCCACATGGCAGAGTGAGACTGCCTGGGTGAATACACACAAAATCTTAGCACATACTTTGTAATACTAATGGAAGCTTTTCCTCCTTGTATTTCCCTCTACTTCCTGACCCTCTTACCACCAACACTTATACCTCTTTCCCTTACCAATTTCTATGTTGTTCTTGGTATATTGCTCCAGGAAAACAATGTCTACTACAGAAACCTGAGGACAGAAATAATTTAGATTTAGGACAAATGTGTGAATTAATGTCTCCAAGATCAGAAAATGGACCTTGGGATAGGAAAGAACAGGGGAAGCCAGGAAAACTTAGGTGTTAGTACCCCCACCTCCATGTCCTCAGCTTGGCAGTGGAGGGAGTAATCCCAAGCATCACTAGACTGGTTGAGGGGTCCATGAAGCAGGTGGCAAGATGCAGCCAATGGTATGCCTGAGCAAGCAGGGATGCTTCTTGTGGCTCAGAGAGGCTGAAAGGTTCTCAACATGCCTAAGAGCTCAATGAAGCTGACAGAGCCAGAACAAAGGGGGCCTTTGGAAAGCAAAGTGGAAGCAAGGATGATGTAGCAATCACTTGGACCATCAGCTGAGGGTGAGATGAAAAGATGTACATATCAGGTGATGGACAGCAAGCCAGAAGACCAAATCCTTCCACTACATCCATTTCACCCTAGCATTATTCCAGAGATTTGGACAAAACTCTGATGAAAGCTATAGGATCTGAAAATCTCGGAAGAATCAGACTTATATTTAAATCAAGGTAAGATGCACAACTATAAGAGTTTTTACATATAAACAACAAAAATTACTTATCAGGCAGAAAACCCATCAGACTCTTGACCTTTCTGTTTTTTTTCTCTCTGATTCATCTGAGCCAAATTGAAAACATCAGCCTTAGACCTAAGTTAAAGCTTCTCCCTTCTTCCCAAATCTGGCATGATCTTTGGCTCCAAAATCTGAAGCTGGGAAAGGGTCAAGGCATGTGTTCTCTTTCCTCTTCCACTACTCCTCCTGTTCTCAGTTTGCTCTTGGCTCCTCCAAAAGAGGCGTGAAGTCTGGATAAAGTCTCTTAAATGGTGCTATTTATGATTCTCTCCTACTGATTCATACTCTCTGGAACCCTGGATCTTTGAGGGCACTTCATGGATTTTTTCTAAGCTCCTATGCCATTCCCCTGTCTAGTACCTTCATCTATACAGCACCCTAATAATGTGAGTTATGTGATCCTTGGCTGATCTCTTGTAACTAGCTGGGGCTCTTCCATGACTTTAAAAGATAGGATTCCTCGCCCCAGAAGATGATCTTTGTAGGGGGAATCTTTGCTTCCCTTCCTGGCATCCACTTCACTACTGGGAATACTACATACTGAATACTGTCTTGTCTGCCAATGAGACCTGTGCTAGTCAGCCTTCTGCCTTTAGAATTCTCTAAGCAGGAGGCTGACATAATTCCCTATGTTTAGGTAGGCCTGTTTGCCTTCCAACTTCAAATTTTCCCACGCATTCTTTGATCAAGATGTACCTTAGGACACTGATGTGGTTTCATGAATTTCTGCAGTGTAAGAATTTAGCCTGGAATTTAATGGCAGTCTTCTTCTGGTAAGGAGCCCTTCCTCACCAGCTTGGCTGGGTGAGGAAGGGGAACATTAAACTGACAACTCAAGATCCAGAAAAATTAATTCACTAATCCGTGAATTTCTGTCTTTTCTTACTTGAGTGAGCTGGGCTGTGGTGGTGAGAATCCAAAGACAAGTTTGGCACTTCTTACCAAACTTTGGAGAGGGGGTGCTCTTGGACTGCCCTCCTTAGGATGTGGGAGTATTTACAGCTGTTGCCTTCAGCTTTAGAGCTTTAGCCAAAGTTTTGAGTCAAATGGAAATGTCCTTTTTTACATCTGGTTATTCACATCAATTTAAAAATCTTAAACATCATTCTTCTATGTGAAGAAAAGCTTTTTTATCTTTAATAACTACCACTTGTCAAATGCTTACAAGCTCAAGAGCTTTACATACCAAATGTATAAATTGCTTATAATACTCATGAGGTATGAGAAAAACTGTAACCCAGAGGTCCCATAGCTAGTGGCTGAGTTGGAACTTGAATCCATATCTGTTTCCAAAACTCAAACGGCATATAAATAATGATATATTTATTGTCTAGTGCAATTGTCGCCCACCTATGAGCTACAGAATTGGGGTGGGTTGTATTTTCACAAGGGATTAAAATATCCTTATGCCCAAAAAACATTGTGGATTCAATAAATAATGTGTATACTGCTATTTCTTATATCAATTCAGTTGAACACATAATGAGTTCTATTTTTATATTAGGCTAGGGATCAAGGTGCTAAGGGATATAGCACATAAAACAAACTAGACTACATGAAAATACAAATTCATTAAAATCATTCTGAAATTATATTTTTTACATTATGTATTTTACCAGTTAAATGAAACTAAAAGTGTAACTGTTACCAAGTGAAGGCTCAGGAAAAATTTAGTTACTTGAAATGAGTCTTCATACTAGACATTTTTTGAATGCACTGATACTATTCAACTCTGTCCCAAAGACAGGATCCACTATATGAGAGAGGAGTTTGCTGTGACATTCAGTTTAGGACTGACAATATCTGGGTCATAGAGAGATATTGGGCAATCTCCTTGGGCAATCCCACATAGCTTGATGCAAATTATGACTACTTTAATAAACTAGAATAATAATTTTATTAATGATAATGATGAGGAATATCACAAGCAGATTATCTCTTGTTCACCTTCTGGCTCTGGGACTCTTGAGTTTCTTTCCAAAATTCTTACAGAAGATATTAAAGGTTCCTCCAAACTGGGCAAAAATCACTTTCGACCTCGAATTTCAGTCTTTTAAGGGTTCCTCCAAACTGGGCAAAATCACTTTCGACCTCGAATTTCAGTCTTTAGGATCCCTAGAAAAGAGTCACTGATACACTTAGTCCAAGTCAAAGGCTATATGATGGTTTGTTTAACCAAAGGATTTACATTTGAAGACACTGTCAGTAAATGTTAGGTCTTTCTTGTCGCGTCTTTTCCCTTACTGACCCTAGTGCGAATTAGATTCGCCATGGTGGGGGGAAAGTTGCGGGGGCAATCCTTCCGGATCCTCGCAGGGTGGCCGTGAGATGTATCATCCTCCGTATACGCCAGACGAGGAAAATGAAGGTGCAGAAGTCTGGCCTAGCACACGGCATCACTCTTTGCACCTCACCTCCTTGTTCCTTCACTCGTTGGGTCTTGCGGGCCTTCGCACCTGGGTTAACTCCTCTGGAACCTCGCTTCGCTCCTCGCCTGCTCCCCTTAAACGTCCAAATTGGTCCTCAAACTACATTTCCCACAACGCCCCGCGCCGACCAGGCTCACCTGGGATTTTCCCTATGCTGCCGTTATAGTTAAGGTTAACCAAACCCACTTTCAGGGAAGAGCTAAATTATTTTCTGCCTATGAGAGGGTGTGCTGCTTTTTCTTCTCTACCTCCGACTCATACTGCTCAGTGAAGAGCTCGCGCGGAGAGGAATTCGTTCAGGCTATTGTCCCGGCCACCCTCCTCTCTGTGCCTCGGCCCCTGTCAGGTCCCCGGGGTCTTGGGAGTGTCATTGGGGGATGACCGCGGCTTTAGCCTCTGCAGCTGCCACCGCGACCATGGTCTCCGGCAGCAGCGGCCTGGCCGCCGCCCGCCTGCTGTCGCGCACCTTCCTGCGTGAGTCGGGCCGGGGCTCTGTCTTTCTGACCTTTGCGGTTCCTGAGCCCGCCGGGCCCAGCGTCCTGGCTCAGGCCGCAGCTGGCCCCCGGGGCGGGCCCTCGGCCGAGGGAGGAAGCCGCGGGGAAGCCCGACCTCAAGTGGGACTGCTCTGGGCAGAGGGAGCTTTGCTGGAACCTGGGGTGGCTCAGTCAGGACTCGGGTCTGGGAGCTTAGCAGACCTGGGATCATGCATTTGCTCTCGCGGTGGCAAGTGGCGAGTTAGAGGTGGCGGCTAGACTGACCCTATTTGGAGCGAAAGGTGAAGAGGTCCAGATGAACTCAGCTGGGAGAGTGAGTGGCTGGGTTGAGAGGCAGGGAAAGAGTGTGTCGGTAGGAAACTGGATAATTGTAGAGAATTCGAATTGTTGGTTCTGTGGATTGCAGGGTCGGCGGAAAGGCGGTTTCTGCTTCCTGAGTCAGCAGAGCCTGGGTTGGCAGGGATTTTAACCAACTTGTTTGCACTGTCTCCCTCAGGCGGTGTGAACACCTCACTTCCTGAAAATTTTATCACCCCCAGGTTGCTAGTCTGAGTAGCGCTTATTGTTGAAAATTGCTGCTATGTTCAAATTCTCTGCGTTTGGTAGGTGGGTTATTGGAGAAAGAAACTTTAGAATCAGTCACATCAGGGTTTGGAAGTTTGGCTAGTCCCTTTACAGTCCATTATAACTGTAGTTTTTTTTTTTTTTTTTTTAAGTTTTTTTCAACCAATGTTTCAAATCACGTGAAAATAATACCGTCTTTTAATGGCTCTGAGGCATTGCCGCTTGTAAGGTGCACCATTATTTGGCCTACCATAAACAGTGGAAACAGTTGCTAATTAAAATTGTGACGTGGTTATCAGATTTAAGAGATGTTAAAAAGTGAAATAAATTGTTTTAGGAATGATAATATATAGGATGATCTGTGTTCACTGCAGAATTTATATGAAGTACCTCATGTAAACTAGACATTCACTTAAAGTTTTTCCTCATTTCCTTGTTTCCACTTTGCTTCTATCTTAATTCTTGAGAATATTGCATTCTAAAAGTGTGCAATGATGAGTGTGCATTCAACAGCTACACTTAATTACCAAATTGCTTGAGGACAAAGGTCTTGCTCGATAACTTTGGCAAGTAGGAAAGAGTTGGGTTTATTTGGAAAAGTTTTCTGGAAATTCTCATGAGGGTGTGTTAAGCAAAAGAAAAAAATGAGAAGATGTACCCAGTAACATCTTTGCTCAGTAGAGTTTGAGAAGGAAGAATGAGGTTGTATTGTTTATGGGCCTAAACCAGTTTAATCTGCTTAGGTTATGGGTTAGGATTAAAAGGCCAGGTGTGCAGCACAGCCACTGTGATAGGAAAACCTAGGAAGGAGTTGCCCACCCCATGTCTTTTTCTCCTGAGGTCTTGCTGGTCTGAGGGTCTGAAAGGTCCTACCCTCTAGTAGGAGGTCTGTTGTCTTAATAGGAAAAGAACACAGAGAAAAGAGACGTGGTGTGTCTAAAACATCTGGTTCCTCAATCTACCCAAGCAGTACTTAACAATGAACTGAATTTTTCTCCCTAGATCCTTATAGAGACCATCCCATTTAGCTTTCTGTGGCCTGAGTGCTTGAATTATCTAAGTCATGGTATTAACTTGTTATTAAGGCTCTGGGAGGTCTTAGATCTAAACCTCCTATATTAGAGGTAGGGTTACAGATGGCAGTGTTTCATGTATAAAAACTTCTAAGTCAGCATGCTGTATTTCTAAGCCCATTTTCATTTTCACTAAGGAAAATAGCAGCCACAGCATCACCTGGCAAACTTTATTTTTGCTTTCATTTTTTTTTAAAGTAATCATAAATCTAAGGTTAAAAGAACTAGAAATGCCAGGAAATTTTATCCCCTCTTGAAAATAGGGGATAGACTTGATCTCTAAATTTCAGTTAGTGACACATTATGACTGAGGTCATAAGTGTTGCAATATTGATTTTTGTTTTAAGAAAAACAAGAAAAAAGCAAACATTCGTAGATGCCTTCCAGAGCCCTGTTGGAGGGGCAAA
>JAJEJO010002720.1:102128-133785 GCA_020662805.1 Glaucomys volans | reverse complement strand
TTTTTTTTTTTAAGTACAAAAGCCAGGTCTTTTAAAACATAAGTCAGGAGTTCCTGCAAATCAAGTCTTTTTAGAATAAATAGGGAATAAGAACAAATATTTTTGAGTCTCAGAATGATATTTTAATGTCAGAAAGTGAACCTTAAAATTCAGCTGGTCCCACACCTATGGGACCAGCAAATGAGGAAAATGAGGAAAAAAATCCGGAAGATTTCCCATCCAGTATCAGAGGGACTACTAAAACTTGAGTCTTCTGATGCTCTGCAGTGCATCCTTTGCACTTTTGTGTGCTGTGTGACAGTTTGAGCCTCCTTTTTTGAAGCTCTGATTTTTTCTTTTTGTATTCTCAGTGGTTTCTTGAGGTCATGACCCTGCTCAAAGGTACCACTACCTTTTCCATGTGTTTGCCAAATTGTGTAGGTCTGTTTTTCAAATTGGAGAAGTATATAAAAGTTAAAAGGAGACACCTCAATAGTAATGTTTCTGATTCTAGTATTTGTTCCCATTTTTGTCTATGAACCAAATCTTTATTTCAGAAATAAATAGACTTGATCTAAAAGTACAGTGTAGCCATGAAAAAGTGAATGATTTTTTGACTTCAAACTTGTTTCATAGAAACATGGAGAATATTGAAAATCATTTTCTTAAGTACAAGGGAACAGTTTCATTTCACCAAAGGATAGATATTTTGTTACTGTAGACCCACATTTTTTTCAATGATCACTTTATTAGTACTGAAGAACCCCCACTAGAATTTACATGATGCAAAAAAGCTGTTATTACCCCTAACGTGATAACAATTATTCTTCACATAGCAAAAGAGCAAGATGAAAATCCCTTCATGTTACAACTCAGCTAATGTTGCTAGTTTTTATTAGAGCATTACAATTAAGACATTAAATTATAAACTCATGGTATATTTAGAAATTAAATTATAAAATAATACAAATACTTTTAAGGTGTGATGTGCCAACAAATTTTAAATTTTTATCATTAAGATTTAAATTTCAGTTTCAGATTAGAAAAACAGTTTGGTTGATTTTGTGGTACATATAAAGGTTGAAAGGACAAGGGAGGAAGAAGACGTCTGTAAATAAATACTTCACAAAAAATTTCTTAAATAAAAAAGAACAGTAAGTTTTTAGCAGATTAAGTTCTAACCTGTTGGAACAACATACATAAAATACTTACATCGCGAGTTTTTTTAAAGCCAACAACAGCTTTACAAATGGTAATACTTCTTTATACATGTATTAAGTAACAATGTGCTATCATTTAATAGTTTTATGTTAAAGAGCTTAAAGTTAATTTACAGATCACTAGTCATTTGTACATTATAATTCCCACCCCACCCATCTCCCCCAGCTTATTAAGAAACCGAAGAAGTACATTATTTGGATTTTTATCAGTATTTAAACTATGTGGATTTCTTTTGACTAATTCTTTTTCAAATACTGGAAGCATATAAAATGCCATCTCAGCAAAAATGACCTCCAAATTCTATAAAAACTTTTCACTATAACACATTATTTTTCCATGTTTAGTCAAAAGAAATATATTACATCATTTTCAAACATTTAAACCACAAAGTAAAGCTAGTATGAACATTTGTCTTTTGAGAAGTCATCTTCACAGCAAACAAATCTACTGAAGTAGAAATCTAATTTGAGGTGTGTAATTCATACTGTAATTCATATACTTATGTACTGAAATAGAAATCTAACATTGAGTATTGCCAGTAAAACAACTATACACTAAGGAAAAAAAAAATCACTATGTTTTTAATTCCTTGTGCTGATGAATGCTTATTCTTACCAAGAGATCTCTTTCTTGGTCTCCAGAGAGTGAACCATACAACTTCCAAAAAATAAAACATTTTCTAATTCTCATGCCTCATCCAAAGCCTATAGTTCAATATACACAAATTCCAAAATTTAACTAAAGAAACAAATTATAAAAGCATCATTAATACATATTTAAGTATACTCTCAACATTGTAGTATTTTCTTTAACAAATCTTGGGTTATCCTTTAGAAGTGACCTGTCTCATAAAAAAGGCTGTGGTCCCTTGGTTTTGCTGGCAGAAGAGGCACTGCATGTGGGAGAGCATTTATCAAACATAATTGAATACTTCCTAAGTCTATAGCAAAATTAAGTTATTGGTGTTCTGAAGATTTCCCCAACTTCTCTTTTGATACAAATGTCAAAAATATAAAATGGTGATTCAAGTTCAAAAGAAATACAAAATATAAGAAACCTTTGAAAAGCCATTACCTCAAGATCAAGAGTTACCTGAATCACTGACATGGAGTAAAGGAAATTAACACCATAAAAAATATGAAAAGTTTTTCAATTCACTTTTAAGATTGTCAGTAGTTCAAAACCTCTATCATTTCTTTATACAGACTAACCCTTCCAAATGTGTAGAGACAGTAAGATCTGCCATGTATAAATTCATAGACACACACGTTTTACATTATAACATTTCTGAAATTAGGATGTATCTTGTAATTGACGATACCTTACCAACATTGGCAGTATTTTTTCTTTTTTACTGGTACTGTTAATAATGCTTCGTAAAAACCAATAGTGTTTTAGATTTGATGAAATATGGTACTTAAAACCAACTAAGACAATATTAAATGAATATGTAATTTTGCATTTGAATAGCAGGTTGTTTGGATTTGGGAGTAAATGACAGCTAAACTATGCTGCTGTATTTTAGGATTCTATAGATGGGGACCACATGAGCCTATGTATTACATATACATAATACATATGGTTATTGCTGTGATGTGGACATGTTTGAGTGTGTCCCCCAAGGGTTCATGCGCTGAGTGCTTGTTCCCCAATGTGGCCATGTTGAGAGGTGGTAGCACCTTTAAGAGGTTAGGACTAGTTGAAGGTAGCTAGGTCATTGGGAGTGCCACCCTAAGAATAGATTAATGTTGGTCTCCTGGAATGAGTTCTTGAGGAAGTGAGTTATTATAAAGCAAAGCTACCCCATGTGTTTAGCCCTTTTGCATAAGGCCGTTTCCCTTCTTGCTTCTCTGCACGATTATGATGCAGCCAAAGGAACCTTTACCAGAGGCATACCAAATAAGGAGTTTTGGAGTTTTGGAGTTTTGGCCTCAAACTGTAAGCTAAATAAATCTCTTTTTTTCATAAATAGCTAGCCTCAGGTATTTTATTATCAGGAAAATGGGCTGATACCATTAATAAGTATACATTTGTTAAGTTTATGAGCATATGCATAAATAAATGAGTAATAGTTTAAGAGGTGAGTTGGAGAAGGAATATTTTCACTAGCAGAATCTCAGGTTACTGGTTAGGAGCATGATAGTAGTCAGAGTTCTGCCTGTGCAGGTGCTCTTTAGCCATAGATTGCAACATTAATCTCTCCATCCATCTTTTAAATAGTTCCTATTTATGGGAAATAGAACTTGGTTGTGCCTGACTGATATAAATCCACTGACCAGTTGAAAGCGCGTCTCTCTCAGGTTAATCAGTTCCTTTCTTTCAGCATCTTTGTTGCAGTTTGTGCTTTTGTAGTTTTGTATTTCTTTGTTTAACATTTAGCTCTTTGCAAGAAACTTCAAGAGGATAGAGCATTATCTATCATACTTATGAATCCCTAGCACATGGCAGATAATCTGCCGCCATGAACATCTCAAAACAGTTCATCTGCTCATTTTTCATCAGTAAATAATAATGATAATAAAATAAGCCTTTAGTGATATAGCACTTAACTATACCCTAGGTATTGTTTTACATGTTCTCTATATTAACTCATTTTAATTCTCACATTGGCCAATGCAGTATATATTATTCTCCCCATTTTTAGTGTGAGATTGCACTTTCACAAATGTTTCATATTCATATTATATTTGTGCATGCTACACATTATATGTAGGCACGGATTAGTTTATTTATACATAAACATTTGTATATAGAGTGTATGTGAGGACATATTAAAACATTTCTGGTTGGACTTATTTGATTTTAAAATGTGAACTATATTTTTTCTCTTTTTAGGAAAAGATTTACCTTTGTGCTCATGTAGGATTTTGGGAGTGTACCAAGGCACTTTGATTCTCAATCTACAGGCATCATCTCATGTTAAGATCACAGTCTCCTTGTGGGAAGCTGTTATTCCATTTACAGATGGGAAGACCAAGGCTAAGGGAGATCAAAAGTTATGCCCTGGGTCACATTGCTGGTGAGCTGGAGCATAAACACAAGCCCTGGCCTGTCTGATTCCTGAGACAATGTTCTCAGCTGCTCCTGGGTCACATTACCAAGGTTAGGCTGACCAGTTTCTAAGAACTCAGAGAGAAGGTGATGCTAGTCTATCCTCTAGCGGTGACCCAGGATGTAGCAGTTACAGCCCTGACCATCAGGATATGCCTGGTGGCCAAGTTCAGGCCTTGCACTAATATTTAATTTAAAATGCTTATTTTCTCATTATTAGTAAAGTTAGACATCTCATCATATGTTGATATTACCATTTGTCATCAGTTGTTTCTTGTTTATGGCCTTTATTGGTTTGTCTGCTAGTTTAAAGCAAGTATAATCTCTGAATGACAGACTGACGGAGTGGGCTCTAGTGTGCAGGTCTGTGGGGGCAGTCTCTTAGGCCATAGATACTGTGGTGATTTGCTGACCTAGGGTCAGGTGCTTAGTTGTGCCCACTGTGCCTGGTCTTGACTGCGGAACTCCCCCATGTTCCCTTGTGTAGCATGGTCTAGTCTAAGGCTGTTACCCAGTAGTTCTATGTGCACACAGAACACTCTTCTTCTGGATGATAAGGGTGAAATATGGGCTTTTCTGTTCCCTAGATGTCTGGGGACTCCAGGTACCTCTGCCAGAAGCACATATCGATGCTCCTTTATTTGTGGCACCTGAGGTCTGAAGATTAAGGAGGCATAAGGTAGCCATTCATAGTGATTCAAAGCAGAAAGCATGGGGTGGGTCCTGGAGAAAGTTGTTACAAGATGGCTTTTGTTCTGGGCTGCTCAGCAGTAGATATAAGGCCTGGCTACTTTGAAAATAGACATAGAGAGATAGGTTGGTGGTTCTAGTGGAGGTTTAGAAGGTAGCCCACAATTTTGAATTCATGTGTGCTTCTTCCTATAGATTTTTGAAGTGGGAGGAGTTTGTTGTAGTAACTACATAAGTTTCTTAATTTTCCTTGAGGTAGGATGCTGAAAATTAAGTGCTTTTTTTTTTTATACAAGTTTTTCCCTCTCTCATCTATTTTTCTGTTTATTTTCCCCATTTCTTCTATAGTAGGTTATTGAATCTCACACCAGAAAAGATCAGTTTAAGTGATTTTGGATTGTATTTTAGACAAACTTTACTCTACAGCTTAACATTTAATATGTTGTTATTATTGGGGAATGAGTAGTGAGTAGTTCTTATTCATAGTTCCTGACAAAATATGCCTCTTAGCTCATCTATTGTTTATACATATTGGACTTTAAAAAGTTAGGTCTGGTAAGAGCATGTGGGCTATTATTATTAGTGGGGATGATACCTAGTTTTCAGTCACTGGTTTTAATTTGAGCCATTTGTCTTTGAACATCAGTTTTCTTTCTAAGGAATGAAGATGAGAAGCTTTAACTTTTCTTTCTCTATTTCTTTTTCAAGATTATAGCTTTTTCTTGATAAAGAGAAGATCCTGGAGAGTAGAGTAGGGTCTTTTTTGTTTTTCTAGTTTATTTTTGTGGTCTATGTGTCTCATTTTAAAAGTGACATTTAACTTTACCATGATGACAGCGTAGCTCTTGCATTAGAGGTTTTTTTGTATGTGTGACTAAGTTGAATTCGTTGTTCAAATGTTTGGAAGATTTATAATATGTCATATTTTCTTTACTTCTCAGTGCAACAGAATGCAATTCGGCATTGCGCCTATACAGCTTCCCGGAAACATCTCTACGTTAATAAAAATACAAAGGTCATTTGCCAGGGTTTCACTGGTAAACAGGTATGTGTGTCTAGATTTTTATTTAAAGTATGTATTCAAAATTTAAGACAATTTCACTATTTTCTACTTTATTTAAAATTTATTCACTTATTCAACAAGTTTTTTGTTTTTATTTGTTTATTTTTGCTACAAGGGATTGAGCCCAGGGTTACTTTACCACTGAACTACATCCCCAGTTCTTTTATTTTGTGATAGGCCTTGCTCAGTTGCTGAAGTTGGCCTCAAACTTGTGAGCCTCCTACCTCAACCTCTTGAATTGCTGAGATTACAGTGTGTACTGTCTGCTCTTTTCTACCTATAATAATATATGATTGGTGCAGAAAATATATTGTGCAGAAATGGGATTGTATCTTAGGAAGAAATGCCGTAAGAAATGCCTAAAAGATGAAAATTGTGTTTTAACTTACCTTGAAAATGCATAGAACTTGCCTTGAAAATGCATAGAAGTAGACTATGTTGGAGACTCACAGCATATTCCTTCAGTGTTGGAAGAGGTCACTGTAGATTGCTTGTGACTAGGTCTTAAACAAGATACAGTAGATTACTTGTATCTAGGTGTTTGTACACAGAAATATTCATTTTTAAATGTGGAATCCACATTCAGTGTGAAGAAGTACATAAATCCAGAGAGACTTATAGGAACAGGCAGAGGAACCAGCACACTGACTTTTCCTATCTTATATTTTCTCTGGTACAAACTTTCTTCAAAGAGGTTAGCAGGCAGAATTGCTTAAATATTTTAATTTGTTTGCATTCTCTTGTATTTAGACTCTCCCTCTCCCTTGCTTATATCATGAATTTAAATATGTCTGTG
The DNA here is from genome assembly GCA_020662805.1 of Glaucomys volans. NCBI lineage: Eukaryota > Metazoa > Chordata > Mammalia > Rodentia > Sciuridae > Glaucomys > Glaucomys volans. Next base: position 126,985 of record JAJEJO010002720.1, on the reverse strand, counting down.
ATGTGATTCTACAATGACATGTAACCTAAGAATCTCTTTTCTCCTTTCTTATGGTTCTGTTACCAAGAATTCCTTCTATTAACAAGTTAGCGTGTGTTTTTCCAGATATTTTTCTTAACAAACTTTTATATCTATATTACATGTATTTTACAGAGTTTATACCACAGAACTCTATATGGGCATAGCTGTATTCCAGTAAAACTTAATTTACAAAACTGGATAACAGGACAAATCCATAGAGCACAGTTTGCCAGCCCTTGTCTAGAGGGTGATACCTAAATAGCCAGACATTTTGTATCATTTCTACATATATACATTCTAAGGAAAATAGATGCTTATCCATGATTTGAAGGGCATTCTGTCATTCCCCTCCCAATTACGTTGTCTGTTTTTGCGCATATTAATATTATTAGCATATAATCAAATTCTTGATAAACTTTAATTTCTCACATTTAAGAGAAAGAACAATAAACTTAAGTTTATTATACATATTTTGTTTTTTAGTTTGCTAAACTTTGTGTGATCCTATGACATTTTAACCACTGAACTTTTTTGGTAAGAACTATTGCCTGTGGTATAAGCACTGTTTGGCAACATCTTTACTTTGTAAAGTAGGTAATGATTTACCTAAACAGTTAAAACCAAGGTCAGTTTCAGTGTCTTTCAGTTACCTGCAATCAGATTGCTTGTCATTCACTTTCCTAGTTTTTGGTTTTTAAAGTACTTGAGAGCCGTAATTGCCTCAGTTAGATTTGTTGATTCAGACTCTGTTATTATGGAGGTTATGATAAGGTCTGAAAGTTACAGTTTACCTCCACGGGAAATCTATGGTTCTCTTTAGTTCTCTGTTTGTGCATACAGTGTTCCACATATGAATGAGGAATGTTTGTTTTATGGAGTAGATTCCAGCAGTGTATATTTCTAGTGGATACCGTCTGATTTCTTTAACAGGCTTTTATGAGCTGCTAAAATTGCTCCTACTCTTAACTGTATACTGGCCACTGATAATGGAAAGTTAAGGAAAGTAACCTTTTGTTGTTGTTGTTGGTACCAGGCATTGAACCAGGGGTGCTCAACCACTGAGCCATATCTACCAGCCCTTTTTAATATTTTATTTGAGCCAGGGTCTCACTGACCTGCTTAGGGCCTCTCTAAGTTGCTCAGGCTGGCTTTGAACTCAAGATCCTCCTGCCTCAACCTCCCCAGTTGCTGGGGTTACAGGTGTGCACCACCATGCCCAGCGTGTAAGTTTATTTTAAATGGAAATGTTATCTCTGTGTAGCACCATTTTTTAGGACTAAAATTTTGATTCATTTGGATTTATCTAGTAGTATAGTCTAGGGCAGTGCTTCTCAAACTATCTGGAGTAAAAAACCAGTTTAGGTTGTTATTTTTAATTTCAATCTAATGTGAATCAATACTTTTGTAAAAATACACTAAGAGTTGCAGCAATGTCACACTGTTGTGTTTGCACACATTCTCTGTTCATTAATTTGGTTTTTTTTTAGATGTATTTTTGTACTGGGGATTGAACCCAGGGGTGCTTTACCACTGAGCTACATCCTCAACCCTTTTTCTGTTTTGAAACAGGGTCTCACCAAGTTGCTTAGAGCCTTACTGAGTTGCTGAGACTGGCCTCTAACTTGTGATCCTAATGCCTCAGCGTTCCCATTTGCTGGAATTACAGTTGTGTACCATCATACCCAGCTTTTTATTAGATTTTTTATTTCCTCTTTCCCTCCCTTCCTTCCTTTGATCATTTTCTTTTTTCTTTTGTTTTGCTCTTGCTTTCTTGCAGACCAGCAAGTCTAAATATCACACTTTGAATAGCATTGTTTTAAGAGAAAGAACACTGGCCTGTGGTTCTTTGTAAGACTGTCACTTTGTTTAAACCAGTTGCTTAATATGCTTGGGGTCAGTTTTCATATTTCAAAAGATAAATCGAATCAGAAAATTTCTGAAATCCTTAAGGCCCCAGTTTTTATTTCTTAAGTAATTAAGAACTTGAATAGTTGGCTCAGCATTTTTATTTCCCTGTAGAATGACCACACAGACCCATTTATTTTTCAACAACTATTTATTGAGTACCTACTATATGTAATTTAAGTTACAGTTAACAAAATAGAAAACACTTTTTTATGGAATTTATGTTATAGTTGAGAGGAAAGAGAATCCATCAATGAAATCTATGAGTAAATTTTGTGGTCTGTTAGAAAGTATTAATTGCTATGGAACAAACAAACCAGGGAAAGGAAGAGTGTGTGTGGAGTTGTGATTGGAATGAGGGAGAGGGAGATTTTATAGCAAGTGGTTAGGGGTAGCTTGATTTCTGAGTCAAGATCTTAAAGATGTAGAAATGAACCAGTTGGATAGCTAAGGAAATGTATTGCTGGAGAGAATAGCAAGGCTGTTAGGCAGGCATGGACCTGCTATGTGTAAGCTATAAGGCCAGTATGTCTGAAGTAAGCAATGGGAGAACAATAAACGAGGGCAGGCAGGTAAGGGGGTTTGATGTGGGAGACAGGGTGTATGTTAACTTGTAAACCAGTATAAGGAGTTTGGCTTATACTGTGAATGAAATGAAAAAAGAGTAGAGGAGTGATATGGTTTTCCTTAAATTTTAACAGCATTACTTTGGTTGCTGGGAAGAATAGATTCAGAGGGGCAAGTTAATAATCTGTTGAGTTAAGGTGATTTAGACGAAGGTGGTAGATGGGGGAGAAGTTGTGGATTATGTTTTGAAAGTAGAACAATAAGATTACTAGTATATCTAAGGTGTGATATAAGAAAGAGGAGAATCTGGATGACTTCAATAATTTTGGTCTGAACATCTGTATGGAGTGGAGTTGTTATTTGCTGAGGTGGGGTAGATTGAGTGGGGGATGATCAGGAACTCAGTTTGCTGCGTGCTCAATTTGAGATGCCTGCTAGTTCTCCAAGTGAAGATGTTAAATCAGCAATTGACAATGGAGTTTAAGGCAAAGATCTTGACTAGGCATGTGGGGGCAGGGATGCCAGGAGTCACTGTATGGAGGTTATTTATTTCCATGTTAAGAGATGACATCACCAAAGGCACACATTTAGATGGAAAAGAGAAGGCTAAGGAGAGAAAAAGAGAAGAAGAAAACCAGGGAAAGTGGAGCCCCAGAAGTCAAGTGAAAAGAATCTTGCAATTTCTGGAGTCATTTTTGTTGTTTCAACTGGTCAGGTTTGCAAGGAGGGTATACTGGCAGCCAGTGGGAAAATACTAGGAATATTTTAAAATATCTTACAAAGTGCTGAATGATCTCTCATAAGAAAGAATCTCATGTTCAAAATATCACTAATGCTGTGGTTGACAGCTCAGGAGGCTAAGTCAGGAGGATCTCAAGTTCAAAGCCAGCCTTAGCAACTTAGTGAGACCCTAAGCTACTTAGCAAGACCCCATCTCAAAATAAAAAGAGCTGGGGATGTGGCTTAGTAGTTCAGCGCTTCTGGGTTCAATCCCTGGTACAAAATACTACTGCTACTACTACTACTAATGCTGTGGTTGAGGAGGGAAAGTGAATGGATAGGGAAATAAAGAATGATGGGTGGGCACTGTTGAAGACTTACTGATTGTTAACTTAAAGCGAGAAACTTGAGCATAGGATTTGTTTTTCTCTAACCATTGTTTGGTGGCACATGTGCAGTCTTAGAGTAGATGGAAACTTGGATTTAACCAAGTTGTCATCTTGCTGTATGTGTAATTTGAGGTGAGAGAGAGCCAGAGTTTTTACGTGAATGTATACTGATCAACTATGGATTTTAAATCGGATAAAGAGGTATGTGAGGACATGCGGTATTGAGCAACAATGAAAAAGAGACGTTCTTTAAAATAAATAGCAGGTTGTTTCTGATGATCAGCCAAATTTGAAAACAGGGAATTTAAAAAAAAACTTTTAATGAGTATTTTGGCTTCACTGAAGCCTGTTTTGCTTCAAAGTGCACAGCTGAAATATGGATATGTGCTATTGCCTGAGAATAATTAATTTGTTTCTTTTTCTTTTCCTAAGTTGCTTAGATTGCTTTTGCTTCTCTAAGGCTTCTTGATCTGCCGCTTCTCATGGATCTTTTGCTTTTTCTCCTCAGGGCACCTTTCATAGCCAGCAGGCATTGGACTATGGCACCAAACTTGTTGGAGGAACCACTCCAGGGAAAGGAGGCAAGACGCATCTGGGCTTACCTGTCTTTAATACTGTGAAGGAGGTAATTAATGGTACATGAGTTTGGCAAGAAAAGAAAGGCAGGGGAATTGTGAGCATTCTTTAGAAGAGATCTTAATTGTGTCCCTTTTGGGATGGTTATTTGCTATTCTAATGTAACAGAAATTTGAATTGTGGTAAAAACCAATGTGTCATTTTGGCTATAGGCATGCATCATCTCTTCAGGGTAAAACCATTGTGACCTGGCTTCTATCTGGCTTATTCTTTCCTTTTCTTTCTTCCAGGATGGTAGTAGTATTAATGTTAGCAACACCCTCTTAACTCTTTCTGAGTATGGACTGTGGCAGGCACTGTGCTGGGTGCTTCATGCACAATGCCCCATTCAGGCCTCACCACAGTCCCCTGAGGAACTTGCTATAATCATCCCCCTTTCAAAGTCAAGGATGTTACTAGTACAGAGAGGCTAAGGGTCTTACACGTGGTCTCACAGCTGATAAGTGGCATACTTAATGTGGTTCAGAGTAAAACTAATATGAACAAATTGAATTATAAAGTCAAATTGACATATCACAGGGTCCTGCTTTTCTAAATTGCTGATTTCCTAGTAATACTTTTTAAATGATTTTTAAATTAAGCTCTAGGTCTTTGTTACAAAACTAGTATGTGCTTATTGTAAAATGCAGATGCTATAAAGCTAATTGAAGTTAAATTTCATAATATTTTCCTCAGCTCAAATCTTGCAGCTTTAGAAAACTACTTTAAGCTCAGTGTGTTTTCTTCCAGTCTCTTTCTATTCTTATCTGAATTTATACAAAAATAATAGTTTTTTGAAAGAAATCATAGTACAAATTTTTGGGTTATTTAATAAAAACAATCTAGGGAATAACCTTAGTACTGAGGATTGATATAGAGAGCAGTCCTAACTGTACTCCTCTCCTCTTCTTAGCAAACTTTAAAGGTTTATCTCTTAAGGTATTGCATTTTTTAAAGTACAGATTTACAGACCTAATCTCTTAGGTCTAAATACTGGCCAAATAGAGGGTTTTATACTCTTAATCCTAAAATGTAGAAAAAAGCAAATATCCTTCAAATTGAGATTTTTCATTTTACTTTAAGCTTGAAGGAAGACTGTTCTATATGTGTGTATTCTAGTGTGGTATATTCTAAAAACTTTTTAAATTTTTAGAAAATTTAAATAGTAAAAAATGTTACAAATCATGTTCTTAGAGGACATGATATTTTTTCTTCATATATAAAATTTTTTTCTCAAATTCTTTGTGCCTGACTTTATAATCTCAAAATATAGAGAGGAGATGGTTTTTTAGAATTCCTCAAGGCAGGGGGCTGGAATTGTGGCTCAGAGGTTGAGCACTTGTCTGGCATGTATGAGGCCCTGGATTCGATACTCAGCACCACATACAAATAAATAAAATAAAAAATTCATTGATAACTAAAAAAAAATTAAAGAAAAAGAACTGACTAGTGATTTCTTTTTTGTCATGGGTTTTTTTTAAAAGAAAATTTTGTTGCTAAGCAATTTATTTATTTATAGTGTCACAAGATGTGGCATTTGGAATATTCTATAAATTCTTTGACAGATGTTTATTTCTTACCTATTCAGCTCTTAGAACTTTCTGCATGATTAGGAATGACACCTTTCATCCAATCTGATTTCCCATCACATAGTACTTGTCACTCTCTAACTTCTGACAGTGTTTGTAGCTCTCAGAGTTAAGAACTATTATTTTTCAATAAAGTCCCTACATGCCCATGTCCTGACTTCTTTTTGGTTCCAACCTAGTTCATATTTCTTTACTTTTGTTCACCCCCTCTGTTATCATCATGAACAGAGTTTTTATAAAATTATTTATAAACTCTGGTATTATTTATAGATGATCTGTCAACATCCTTAGACCTTTTTCTTCTGTCACAGTCAAGAAAGTGCTTTTTGTTAAGAAATTAGGAGAGAAAGCTCTTTGATATCTGGAAATGTGAGGCATTATTCAGGGATGATCTTTCACTTCTGTCCCTTCTTCTAGTTGTACTCTACTGGTATGTTCTTTAGCTTAGTGCTTATGTACATCACATCATGGCACAGTCTTCCAAAAGATTTTGATTTCCATTTTGATTCAGCAACAGTTTTTTTTTTTTTTGAACCAGGGATTGAACTCAGACACTTGGACACTGAGCCACATCCCCAGCCCTATTTTGTATTTTACTTAGAGACAGGGTCTCACTGAGTTGCTTAGGGCCTCGCTAAGTTGCTGAGGCTGGCTTTGAACTCGAGATCCTCCTGACTCAGCCTCCCGAGTCGCTTGGATTACAGGTGTGAGCCACCACGCCCGGCAACAGTTTTAACATTTATGGAGAGGTTCCTCCTATAACTGAAATGAGTGGTACTTTGGAAGCAGTTATACTGAGGATTAAATCTTGGCCCTGCTGCTTCTTAGCTATGTGACCTTGAACAGTTCTTTAATATATGTTGACCTCAGCATCTAGATTTGTAAAATGGTGGTACTAAGATTCAGGATTATGGTGCAGTCCTGCTGCCCTTAGAGAGAGGGAGATCTTCAACAGTCTTACTTCAGGGAGCCTCCATTACAGTAGAAGACTTGGCTACACAGAGAGGTGGGTAGAAGGGTACATTTGCATTGATATATGTAGACAATATGTAAAGACCAAATGTATAGACCAGGCTCATGTCCACAGAAAAAACAGTGGTCAAATTGGTGATCTCCAAGTGCTTTGCATTGTGAAAGGTGACAGCATTAAAACTGAATGCTTATTTGACACACTTTATTCTGTGGCCATTTATGCATGTACATTTTTGTTTGATTAGTATATTTCTAATACATATGCTTTCATAGTAAGAAAGATAAGAAAACTTCATTCCTTTTGATTATATTTACTGAATGTATATATTTTTTGGTTTTTATTAGTTCACTACAGTTACACATAATATTGGGGTTCATTTTGACAGTCAACAGTAGACCATAATTTGTTTCAATTTAGTTCCTAGTTCTGTAGTACTTCCCCTTTACTTTTCCTCCTCCCTTGCTTTCCTGTACTCTGCTGATCTTTATTATTTATTCATAGTTTTTATTTATTCATAGTTTTTTTAAAAATTATTTTAATTCATAGTTTTTTTTTAAAATTAGTGTATTATAGATATACATAAAAGTGAAATTCACTGTGGTATATTTATATATGTATGTAGGAAAATTGAGTCAGATTCATTCCACAGTTCCTCCTTTTTCCTGTCCCTCTTCCCTCCCCTTCAATTCCCTTCCTCTACTCCACTAATCTCTCTTCTGAATAGAGTATATTTTAAAACAGAAATTTGTAAGCTGAGTTCTGAATGTGTGGAGCACACAAGTCCTTCTGGAGAAATACAGGGTCTTTGTCAAATGAGTAGGTGGTCATGGTAAATCTGGAACAGAACCACCAAACAGCATGACCATAGGAGTGAGGGGACACAAATGCAAGTCAAGCAGTGCTTTCAGGTCTACTGACATGCCATCATTTGAGGGAGTGAGGTGTCAGAGAACCTTTCAATCCACAGTGACATTCAAAGAAGTTGAGAAGAGGCTTTGATTATGCTATTTTCTGACAGCATGGTGAACTGGAGAATGGCAGGAATGAGGGCAACCTGTATTGTCTCCTGGTGGCATTCTTTCCTGACCCTGAGACATCAATAAAATCATAATATTGAATTTATTTTGTAATGTTTATGACTTGACCAATCATGATGTGCTTTATGGTTAATGTTTTAGGCCAAAGAACAGACAGGAGCAACAGCTTCTGTCATTTATGTTCCTCCTCCTTTTGCTGCTGCGGCCATTGATGAAGCTGTTGAAGCAGAAATGCCCTTGGTTGTGTGCATTACTGAAGGTATCCCACAACAGGACATGGTACGGGTCAAGCACAAACTGCTGCGCCAGGGAAAGACAAGGCTAATTGGGCCAAACTGCCCTGGAGTCATCAATGTGAGTGCATAAAATAAAAGGAGCCCAGATGTAGCCTTTCACGATGCTAAACAACTTTGAACTAACCTAAGGGTATTTGTGTGTATGATCTATGATTTAAATTTTTTCCTCTTTTTTAAAAAATTTTTCTGAAACAATGATTTATTTTTTTTCAGCCTGGAGAATGCAAAATTGGCATCATGCCTGGCCATATTCACAAGAAAGGAAGAATTGGTGAGTTATTTTGTTACTTTATTGTAGATTTTTTTTAAAAGAATTCTTTGCTTCAAACTCTCAAAACTCAGGAGGGAATTTGTGACTCTGAAAATCAAATTTATTAACTTTAGTCGAATTTACCAGAGGTTTTATAGTGACTCAATTCTGTATTCCAAATGTAATTAGTTTATTTGAGAAGCAGTAATAATTCTACAGAATCAGTAAAGATTTTGAAGTTTTTTAAAGATTCTTTTCCTGTGTAGCACTCGGGATTCTTTCATGTGTTTACATGTATCGGTAGTCAATTTCATGTTATTACTGTAACAGTACTCTGTTCTGCGACTTTACTGCAGTTTATTCTCTCATAGTGAACAGCTTTGTTGTTCCTAGGTTCAAGCCTTATGAATAAGGCTAAGATTAACATTAGTGTATAGGCTTTTTTTTATGGACACATTTTCAGTTCTCTGAAGCAAAATAATGAGGTATGGAATTGCTAAATCATAGGGTTGAGTATGTTCAACTCTGTAAGAACTACCAAATAGTTCAGTGAACTGGCTGTATCATTTTATATTTTCACAACCAATGCATGAGAGTTCCAGTTGTTCTACATCTTCATGTTTAGTGTTGTCAGTTTTTTTTAATTTAGCCGTTCTATAAGCAGTGAAATGGAATCTCACTGTGTTTTTAATTTTAGCATTCCCTCATGACTAATCATGTAGAGCATCTTTTGTTGTGCTTTAGAGGATGCATATCTCTTCTTGTACAAAATATCACTTCAAGGTTTCTGCCTGTTGTATTTTAGCGGGTTGTCTTTTTATTGTTGATTAAAGGGGCTCTTTAATATTTTGGATATAAATCCTTTATATCCAAATATAGATATATGTGTTGTGAATATTTTTATCCATAGTCTTCCTGGATCCTAAGAATTATTTTGCTCTTTTGGATATCACAAACTTTCTCAAAATGTTTTGGGAAAATTATACTGCTGCTAGGATAACTCGTTAAGGAAATGTCCAAACTAATATTTCAAAGTTAGGTTCATTATGACTGTTTTTAGACTACTCGTAACTGTGACTAAGATGTACTGTTTCTCTACAATAATAAATGATTACAGTGATCTTCTCTGTTCTAAATAAGAATAATCGTCATAGTAGGTAAATGTTGATTGTGTAGTTTGCAGAATTGGGTTAAAGGTCATGATTTTTGTTCATTACTAGTGTTTCTTAGAACTGTCAATCCTTCTGCCAGTAGGATACTTGATATGTTTGCTTAGGGAGGTTACAGGAAACTCCATAGGTCATCTGAGCTCCAATGGGGCCTCATCCACATAGTCACTGATATCCTAATACATGTTTGAATATTCTTTGTATTCTTTGGTCTGCTTTGAATGAGTGCTTTTAATACTTCATAGAATTTGCTGTAACACTAGGGGAAAAAAAAAATTTACCTGTAGATCACCATAAGACATTCATTGTTCTTTTCATAATCCTGCCTTTATTCTCAATATTTGGAAACAATACCAACTTTGACCTCGAGAGGAAAAGGAGTTGATTGTGGTGTGTGCCCTCTTTCAGTGCCTTATGGTAACATTGGGGCTAATTGTGAACCATTCAGTGAAGGAAATTGTTTTGACATAAAAACATACTTATGGTTTCATTGTGATAGGTAAAACATAACTTTTTCTCCTTTTCTCCAAGTGTACAGGGCAACAGGAAATATGAAAACACCGAGGAGATTTAGAGAAAGAGATTTTATTCCATTGCTATTTGGGATGGTCAGGAAAGACTTCTAAGAGAAAGTAGCATTTAAGCTTTTGGTGTGTGCTTTGAAGGATAGTGAGAATTTTTATGAGATGATCAGGTGTTCCATTTTAAACAGAACAAATATGGAAAGCTAGGAAAGCTTGAAGTGTAATTGAGAAATAACCCAGTATTCTAGAGTAGAGAAATAATGGGAATCAAGTCTCCGAAGGGAGCCTGGGCCTGTGCTTGGGGTGTCAGAGCAGAGTTCCACATGAAGTGAGGCATTGTCAGGGAGAGACCTAGCTGTCACTGTCTGGTAAAATTCATCTGAAAGAACAACATGGCAGTGTGCCATCAGGTACTGTCTTAGCAGTGACCAAGATACTTGCATGCCTTTCTCTTAATTTGACTGATGCAAAGAATCTAGAGTTATATGTACCTGAATTCATAGTGAGAAGATGTGTATTTATCATAGATCACACACTTTGTACCCATGAATTTACAATGGTGACACAACACTTTTCTTAAGAATGTGAATATGCTGCATTAAATCTAAGGTAGCTTATGGTTATTGTGGTTTTTGTCTCAATTTGGCAGGAATTCTACTTGCCCTTTTAGGGGCATCGTACTGTTACCTGAGGTCTTCTGAGTTCTTAAAATGTGGTCCAAAGCAGAAGTTTAAAAAAGGAAAACCACAGACATGCTATCATTACGCTCTAGAGCAATTATCTGATCTTAGCCCATATAAAGTTTGGTGCTTTATTTTTAAAAAATTAAATTTATTATGTTCAACAACTGAAGTTATTTATTCATGCTTTTCAACCTGTTCAAATTAGGGATAAACCCATTATGTATCTCTTGTATGTATCTATGTAATGTATTGTATATATTGTGGCATGGGATAAATTACCTTTGCAGAAGCTTAGCCAAGCATAATGAACTATAAGAGAAGACCATCATATAAGGGAAATTGCAGATAAAGGAGACTTGATGAATGCAGAAGGATATTGCCTATGCATTGTTGGAAAACTCTTCAGAAAATAATTGTGGGGAAGGTAGATAGCATTGCTAAATATGACTCATGTTGGTTTTGATGGTTTAATGGTTGGGATACCTGAAATCAATCTGTTGTGTTCTACTACCCAAAGCAGAACTGTGCCTACCAAGTTTATATTGTTATTATTATCTTCTTAACGAATCTCACAAGTTTTTATTGCATTGTTTTTTAATCATAAAAGAACCTTAATAATGTACTTTATTCATCTAATTTTAATAACTTCCCTTTTCTTATCACTGCATCATTTGAAGGTATTGATTTGGATGGCAAATCATAGAATGAGTTTTATACATACCCACTTTAGATACTCAGAATATTTTTAATATAGTTTACCATATAATAATCTATTGCATAAATGCAATCTAATATTTTGAATTCTTTTATTTTAAGGTATTGTGTCCAGATCTGGCACCTTGACTTATGAAGCAGTTCACCAAACAACACAAGTTGGATTGGGGCAATCTTTGTGTGTTGGTGAGGGATTTTTGCTAAAATCATTTTATTGGAATGAGGTCTCTTTAATGAATGAGTGTAGTAATAATTATTTATTTGATTATTTATGAGGTTTTTAATACCATTTTATTAAAAAGATGTTGTGATCTTAAGTCTAATTTGCCTAATTGTGAAGCTTTTCTGTATTTTTTCAAGGTTTATGGTCTGAGATTTGATTTTTCAGGTTGCAAACAACCATTCTTTGATATATAGTTCCTAGAGAGCTTTCCTGCCTAAAAATATCACTTACTTTGCTTCCGTGAAGAAATGGTTCCTTATGTTAGAACTTTTATTATTATTGTAATTATTTTCAGTTGCTTTTTAGTTGCTGAATTCTTTGCCATTCATTGTTTCATTCCTAAGGGCAATTCTCTGAGGTACCTCTCAGCTGAGAAGTTGGTATAGTCTTATTGGACAGAAAATCAAGGTTGAGGAGGGCTGAGTTCCCTAAGTCATCTCTTTTTGCCATACCACACTGCCTCTCACTTCAAAAAATAAAAATTCCAACAAATTTTTCACATTTTAAAATAATTTCAGTCTTTTTTGCCAAAAGCCAAGCCAGTTTCTCATTTTTATAACTATTTCTTCAAAGCCTTAGACTATCTTTTAAAAGCCTTTCAGAAATATCTTTTATGAAATAAAAGATTGTAAAATATTGCTTTGGAATATTTTTGTTACTCTTGGAATCCATAAATACAAATTGAAAACATTAATTTCTGCTTGTAAAGCACGGTCTTTTACACAGGATAATTAAATGTGATGGAGAACAGGAACAGATTCGGTAATAGATTTGCCAATTCCATTTTCTCCAGCTTCAGTTTTTAATTTGTAAATGTAGGATGCCAATGCCCATCTCACAGAGAGTTTGAGGGAATTAACAAATACCAGGTACAAAGTATGCTTAATAAAGCACACGATTTGACACAATGGTTGACATCTAGCTAGTTTCCTTCTTCAACTACTTTTCAGAGATGCACTGAAAAGTAAAAAATCACGTCTGCTCTGAATAAGTTTATAATTTAAAAGTTAAAAAATGTCACAGCCAGTCTGTAGGGAACATTTACTTTAATCCTTTCCAAGTACTCATTCTTAAATGTCATGTGCCCTATGTGCAGGCTCTCTAATCATTCACTCTGAATCAAAAGAAATGAGGGCCAGGGTATCCTGTCACACATTAACACTTGTGCCTTAAAACTTGTAAGTGGTTTTGCTGCAGTTTGCTTTATCAAATAGTTCCTCTGAGGAGAGAAATTTGCTAAATATTTAATCTCTTCCTATGGTGAAACATCAGCTTACAGCACAAATCCCCATTTTCTTAAAATGCTCATTCTAAAGAGTTAGTCTGGAATAACTTTGTGCAAGAGAAGAGGCTTATGTAAAGGAACTAAAACACAAAGAGGATTGTTTTTGTGCAGACCAGGAACCAGAAACCATGTACATTTGTATAATATTAATAAACACAAATAAATGTAGTATTTTGTGATTTTTGAATACTAAATGCAAAAGTGATGATACTTTTTAAAAGATCCAGGAGAAGGGATAAGCAAAATCAGTTGGAACAACTTTCTTTACTTAAATTCCATGATTATTCAATTGAGGTTGATATTCTTTGACTTTCTCAGGCATTGGAGGTGATCCCTTTAATGGAACCAATTTTATTGACTGCCTTGAAATCTTTCTGAGTGATTCAGCCACAGAAGGCATCATATTGATTGGTGAAATTGGTGGTAATGCAGAAGAAAATGCTGCAGAATTTTTGAAGCAACATAATTCAGTAAGTTTGATTTTTTAAAATATAGCTCTTTGCTCTGAATAATATTAGAGGTTTGTTTTAGAAGTTAGTTTTATTTTTTCAAAGATGAGAACATGAAAGATAACTAAACTTTTCTGAGCAGGGTTCTCTCTACTGGACTCCTCTTTCTGTATTGATTCTCCTTCTTGTTCCCACAATGCCTATTTTGTTTCCCTACTCTGAATCCTCTTCCCCAGGTATCACGTCTCACTTTGTGGTTGGTGAGTTGTCTTGCTGCACCAAGAACATTCAGGCCATCAGCCTGAGCCCCCACTTGACCTGTAGATGTAAATTTTCCACCTGTGTTTGATGTTTTTTCTCCAGGTTTCAGGGGAAATAAATGTACTTTCTGAAGGCTAACCCTTCTAGTAAGATCCTCTCCTTTATACTCTTCTCCAGGATCTTGCCTCCCTCTAGCTTCAGTCTTTTCTTCTAGAATGGCACTTTTCTTCAAAGATCATATAGAAAGGCTTTTCTATCCATGTCCTCTGAAGGCTTTCCTTAGAAAAGCCTCTGACTTAGAATTAAATGTGTAAAGGAGTAGTGATAGAGTTGTATCATAATTTCATTTAACTGAAGGGAATTAAGTTCCTTTTCTATGGTGAACTGGGTGGTTGAGAGGAGACTTAGTAATGACTGAGGCAACTCACTCCCCACGTCCCCACCACTCATTCACTCTATGCTCTGGCCATTGTTGTGTCCCAGATCTGTGGGAAAACATACAAATGATTTTGAGAGTTTCTCTGGTACTGATGAGTGAGTGAGTAAAAAGCATTTTCAGACCAGTCAAGAGGATGGATAAACTTTCTCTTAATGCTTGTGAAAAAATTAAGGAGTGAATAAATCAAATGTCACAGGGTGAAAAAATGAATACTGGAATGTTAAAGGAACCGATATTATATTGTTACCTACAGGCCCATATACACAAAACAGTGCACATTTATTTAAGAATTTTCAAGGGCTGTTTTGAGTATACTTGATTTTTTTCTGTTGTGATTTTAAGTCCTAACTTTAATATAAGATGTGACTCAACCTTCCCCACATTTCTGGATCTTTTTCCTAACTTGTTATTCTCTACTTAATCCTCAGCCATCTGGCTTCTGTCTGTCATTTCGAAGCTGTGTGACCTTGAGAAGGTTTCTTAACCTTGCTTAGTTTTCTCATTAGCAAAGGAAAGATATAGTAGTACAAGCCTTTTAGAATTGTTTTAAGGGTTGTGAAGTTTAAATGACTCAATAACACATAGCAAAGTAGTGTCTGGCACATAATAGGCCCTTTTATTGGCTGTTTACTGCTATTGAATCTCCTTACTCTCCTGACAGTTTTTTGCAGAGGTCCCCAGTGGCTTCATTCATTCTTCATCCTGTCCATTAAGTCCTCTTGTTTTTTCTCCTTGTTTTCCTCTCCTGGATCTATTTTATGTGACTGTTCATTAGGTGTGAATGATTATCTTGCATAATCAACCTTGCATTTCATACAGTTTCCATGACAGAAACCTCAGAACCATCTTTCATTTCTCTTTACTCCCATTTCTGCCAGTGGCTAAGCTCTGTCTCAGTGGTCCGTCTAGATTTAGAATCTCATCTATAATTACTCTCTCTCTTCTGATTTGGGTCTGCATCTTATCTCACTTGTCCATCTTTGAATCTTGTCTGTTTTTTTTTTTTTTTAAGTTTTAAACTTTTCTGTAATATTTT
Organism: Glaucomys volans; assembly: GCA_020662805.1. Classification (NCBI taxonomy): domain Eukaryota; kingdom Metazoa; phylum Chordata; class Mammalia; order Rodentia; family Sciuridae; genus Glaucomys; species Glaucomys volans. Next base: position 111,840 of record JAJEJO010002720.1, on the reverse strand, counting down.
GGTACTGGATTGAACCCAGGGATGTTCACCACTGAGCTACATCCACAGCCCTTTAAATTTCTTATTTTGAGACAGGGCCTTGATAAGTTGCTGAGACTGGCCTTGAACTGCAGTCTTCCTCCCTTAGCCTCCTAAGATGTTGGAATTATAGGCATGGGCCTCCATGCCTGGCCTTTTTTTTTTTTTTTTTTTTTTTGTCCTTTAAGATTTTTTATTAGTACATTATAGTTATACATAACAGTGGAATTCATTATACCATATTCATACAAGCACATATAACATAATTTGCTTAATCTCCTTCTCTAGTTCCTTTCCTTTCTCTTTCCTTCCCTCTTCCCTTCCCATCCCCTTGTTCTGTTCTACTGATTTCTCTTCTAATACTTTCATTATTTTAATTAGTGCATTATCATTTTACATATAAGTAGGATTAATTGTGGCAAATTTGTATATGTACATAGCATAATTTGGTAAATTTTGTTTCCCAGTACTTCTCCATGCCCTTCCCTCCTCCCTCCTTCTAGATCCCTTTCCTCTACTCTATTGGTCTCCCTTCTGTTTTCATGAGATCTCTGCTTTCTTTAATCCCCTAACCCCTGCCCCCCATCTCTGTCCATCAAATTTGTACACATGAAATGATTTCACCTTTGACTCTCTGGATCTGACTTATTTCATTCACTATGCTGTTTTCCAATTCCATCCATTTACCAGAAAAATCACATAATTTCATTTTTCTTTATATCTGTTATATATATATACCACAATTTCTTTATCCATTAGTCTGTTGACAGGCACCTAGGCTGGTTCCTGAATATCTCTCTTGTGAATTGCACTTCGATAAATATTGGTATGCATATATCACTATAGTATACTGATTTTAGTTCTTTTGGATGAATACCAAGGAATGGGATAGCTGGATCATATGATGGTTCCTTTCCTATCCTTTTTAGAGATCTCCATATTGCTTTCCCAAGTACTTATACTAATTTGAGGTCCAACCAACAGTGTATAAATATACCTTTTCTTTCACATCCACACCTGTAGTTACTGTTGTTTGTATTCTTAATGATTGCTTTTCTAACTGGAGTGAGATGGATCTCAATGTAGTTTTGATTTGTGTTTCTTTGATTGCTAAAAATGTTGAACTTTTTAAAAATATGTTTGTTGGCCATTTGTATTTCTTATTTTGAGAAATGTCTGTTTAGTTCACTTGCCCATTTATTTATTGGGTTATTAATTTTGGGGGGAGTTAAGTTTTTTGAGTTCTTTATATATTCTGAATATTAATTCCCTGTTGGAAGAGTAGCTGGCAAAGATTTTCTTGCATGCTGTAAGCTCTCTTTTCACACTGTTGTTTTCTTCGCTCTGCAGAAGCTTTTTAATTTGGTGCCATCCCACTTGTTGATTCTTGTTTTGGTTTCATAGGCTTGAGGAGTCTTATTAAGAAAGTTGGTGTCTGTGCTAGTATATCGGAATATTGACCCTATGTTTTCTTCTAGCACTTTCAGTGTTTCTGATCTAATTTTTAGGTCTGTGATAAACTTTGAGTTGTTTTTTGAGAGATAGGGATCTAGTTTCATTCTTCTACTTATGGATATCCACATTTCTCAGCATCATTTGTTAAAAGGCTATCTTTTCTCCAACACAGGTTTTTGGCACTTTTGTCAAGGATCTATGTATCTATGTGGATTTGTCTCTGTGTCTTCCATTGGTCTTCATGCCTGTTCTTATGCCAGTACTGTGCTGTTTTTGTTGTTACAGCTCTGTAGTATTATTTTCTTTTCTGTAGTAGTATTAGAGATCAGGTAATGTGATGTCTCCAGAATTGCTCTTGTTGCACTTGATTGCTTTGACTATTCTAGGTCTTTTATTCTTTCATATGAATTTTAGAACTGTTTTTTCTATGTCTGTAAAGAATGTCATTGGTGTTTTAATGGAGATAATGTTGAATCTGTAGACTGTTTTTTGGTAACATAACCACCTTGAGAATGTTAATTCTGTGTATCCAGAAACATGGGGGGAGGGGTCTTTCCATCTTCTAAGGTCTTCAATTTTCTTCTGATTTTTATAATTTTCATTGTAAAGTTCTTTCACCCACCTCCTTTGTTGGATTTTTTTTTTTTTTTTGAGGCTATTGGAATTATTTTCCTAATTTCTTTCTCAGCAGATTTATTATTAGAGTACGGGAGAAACTATTGATTTTTGCATGTTGATCTTATATTCTGCTCCTTTGCTGAATTTATTAGATCTAAGAGTCTTATGATGGAATATTTTTGGATCTTCTAGTTATAGGATCATGTCATCAGCAGAGATAGTTTGACATCTTCCTTTCTGTTCAACCCCAGGGCTACAAATGTCCCATGCACACAGTTAACCAATTCCAAAGAACTTGGAGGACTCAATGGAGAGGGTTTGGGCATTTTAATACTCACTTCCTGGTAGCAGGCCTGGACAAAATGGAGGGCCTCACCACACCTACAAGCAGGGGGAATATATAGAATAGGTTGCATACCCACTGCTAAGGTAGATTTCTTCAGATGTTGATGAGTGTATTCTTTTACTTTAGAATCAAAGTTGCTCTGCTTTGATACTTACTTGAAGATTGGAAACAAGAAAAGTGGCCACCTTCCCCTCTCCATTTCCTTCTTTATCACATTCTTTGGAACCTTATCTTACTCCAGACTTTCCTAGTCACTGATTAGGAACCAACCCTTTCCTATTCAGATCCCCACTTTTGGAGGGCTTTGGGGAGAGATCAAATGGAAATTATTATCACTCAGATATAAGATTCTCATATTTCTATGCATAGATCATGAGCAAATGAGTAAATGACTTGTGAAGTCTTTAATTCTATTCCACAGGTACTATGGTAGGTGCTGGACATACAGAAATGAGTGAGAACACTGTTCCTGTCTTCAGGGAATTTATTGTTTAATATGGGGATACATGGGAAGTATGTCACAGCCAGGGTACTGAATGTAACAATAGAAATATGTAAAAGGCACAGCAGGGTCACTGAAGAGATGATCATCTCTAAGATCTTTTTTTTTAGCTCATTAATTGTTTTAATAATTAGCTTTTTTCTGGAATTTCATCCCCTTCAGTATCTGTGGGTTCCTTTCTTGGGGAATTATAAATTTGGGCAGAAGACTTGTTTGCCTATTTCCTTATGTTGAGCTGGGATTCCTCTTCCGCTTTCACAAGGAGTTCCTTTTACGAGCAGTTGTCTCTTTTGTAATAAGTCCTGTGCTGGCTGTATATCTTAGCTTCAACATGTAGGCCTGGAGTACTCCAAGTGTTAATTTCAACCTCCAGTGCTTCTCAATTAGCCACTGCAGAACTACTGATTTAATATATTCTTGGAGAACTACTTCAGCACTGTGGAATTCTCTGAGCCACCATCTTGGAACCCTTCTGCTTTTGCTATAGGAGCAATTATCCATGAGTGAATTTTTAAGAGTTCCCCCACCACCACCAGGCCAGTCCCTCTTAGGGGCTAGTCATTGGTTTGGGGGTTTTGTCTCCCCTATTCTACACATTAAAGTATTGTTGAAGCTTGAGCAGGGTTAGTTTGTACATGGAGCAAAGTGCACTCTGTCTCAGCTTGGTTGTGGGTATAGTTCAGAGCAGTGCCCCTACACTGCAAACTCTTAGTGTCCCAGTAGATTGCCAGCATTCCTCTTAAAATGAGAAACAAACAACAACAGCACCAGCAATTCACAGCATTAAAATATATACCCAGTGCCTAGTATGACATCTACAAAACAAATTACCCCAAAAAGAGGAATAGTGAGATCAGCAGTTAACAACATCAGCAACAATAAATAGCCATGAGCTGTCTCAAAAGACAAAACAAAAGCAAAGTACAAATAGATGAAAAGAAAAAAGGTAAAAGTGAAAAAAATAGCAATTGTATGTATATCCACAACCAAACAGCACAGCAAGAACACCAAAAAAAAAAAAAAAAAAAAAAGGAGAGAAGGAAAAAAAGAACCAGAAGAATTTTCTCCACCGAAGTTGTCAAAGCTGTCAATAAGAATGAATGTTCACTGCCTATGCCAGACTGCCCTTTGTATTTCTTTTTGGACTGTGTGGACTATATACCCCTTAGAGCAAGCATGGGGGGTTATTAACCCCTTCTTTTAATGTTGCTTACCAAGTTGTCCAGCTGGATTATCCTAAAACTCAAGCTGGCTAAAATAGCTCTTAGCTTCCTTTTCTCACCAGTATAAGGTAGGACAGAAGGGACGTACTGTCAACTAAAGTTTTGTCCTTATCGATTGATATACTCCCAGGGTGGGGCTGATGCAATTGTTTTGTTATTTTTGTTTGTTTGTTTGTTTTATTTTAAGTAGAGCCAGTGTTATTTTATTGATCCATTATAGTTGTACATAATGATGGGATTTGTTGCTACATATTCATACAAAAATACAATATAACAATGTAATTTGGTCAATATCATGCCCCACTATTTCTCCTTTCTCTCCCCTCCTCCCTTTCCCCAGTCCCTTTCCTTTACTGATCGCTGTTTAATTTTCATAAGATCACTTCCTCCACACACACACACCTTTGTTTTCCTTCTTCCTCTCTGGCTTTCACATATGAGAGAAAACACAACCCTTGTCCTTGTGAGTTTGACTTATTTTGCTTAACAATGTTTTCAGATTCTATCCATTTTCCTACAAATGACATAATTTAATCTTTTTTATGGCTGAATAAAACTCCATTGTGTACGTATACCATATTTTCTTTATACATTCATCCATTGATGGATACCTAGGTGGTTCCCTAGTTCAGCTATTGTGAATTGTGCTGCTATAAACATGGGTATGCGTGTATCATTGTAGTATGATGACTTTAATTCTAAATACGGAGTAGTGATATAGCTGAGTCATATGGTGGTTCCATTCCTTTTCTTTCGAGGAAACTTCATACTGATTTCCACAGTGGTTGTACTAATTTGTAATCCCACCAACAGTGTAACAGTGTTCCTTTTTCTCCACAACCTTTTCAGCATTTATTATTGGAACAGAAATCAGTCTCAACAGATGCATAAAACCCAACACAGAAATAAAAGAAATATGATGCAAAGTTCTAAATGGGAAGTTCCAGTGCCTGGGAATTAAGCTCCAATTGAAACTTCAGAATTTTGTTAGGTGCTATCTGCTCCAAAGAGGTTAGTTAGATCAGTCCACCCTAGGATTGGGAAGACACTAATCTCTGCTGGACATCTGGATCTCAGATTCCTGAGAATTCCACTTGTAGGGTGGGATTATCAACCCTGCACAGATCTTGCACATTTCACTGCCCATGTATGTGGTCTTCCCAGGCTCAGTTCACAAGTGTAATAATAACACTCACCTGTCTGGTTTCTGGATCCTCTCAGCTGGTCCTGTGAGCAAACCCCCTCATATTCCTAACCTGAATTTTCCTAGACATAGCTGCTCTGCCTGTTTCAGTCATACCCTAGGCTATGCAGTATGAACTTGCCAGGACAGTATGACAATATTTGCTATGATCTGGGCTCCCACTGCAGTTGCAGTGGCTTATTTAAGAGGACTCCCTACCTCAGCTCTCTACTTGCCAGTTGAGAAACATGGAGCACTTTCCAGCTTGCTGTCTAGCCTCTGTCTAGCTAAGTTCAAACTCTTTTTTCCTCTACACATTTTTCCTTGCCAGACTTGTCTGCTATGTTTCTCTCTCCCTGTTTGTTTTGTTCTACTTTGTAGTGAACTGGCACCACTGCTGCCATTTGTTTCACTGCATTGTACTCTTTCTGGTCTTCTTTTCATAGCACTTGGATTTCTGGGTCTCTATGCTTCTCTATCCATTATTGAATTTCAGTGAATTCCTTCTGTCATCACCTTCCTGAGAAGTAGTACTTTAACTGAATAAATCCCAAGATTCAGAGTGACTGAAAAGTATGCTCTTCCTCTAATCTGCCATCTTTGATTTCCCTAACTGTGCATCTGTTGAATAACTTAGAATTTCTTGTTTTGTTTCATTTGACACTTTCCCTAAAAAATATAAAAAATAAAAAGTCAGTTTTACTTAAGAATGTTTTTGATGAAGCAACAAATAAATTACTGGTTTTATTAAGTCTTGGTCCTTATCAGTATATTGTGATGAGATAGGAAGAGAAGTTTTCTTGCAATTGAGCTGTGAGCTGAACAAACTGCTTTTCTTCAGGGACCATCAATTTTACTTGAAACGATCACCAGCAGACAAACTGGTTATTCAGACTTGGGTATTTGGCAGAAATTTTCTCAAACATAAACAAAGCAAACTTGCCATTTAAGAAAAACAACTGATAGTATTTTTTGGTACTGATTAAATTTGAACTTCCAAATGAATATTAAAATTTTGGAAAACTTCTATCTGCCATCATCAGGGAGTTTAGTAACTTCCCCCTACTTAAAAGACTTTTCCAATGAGATTGGTGGTGATACTGATGGCTATGATTTTTGAAACTGAGTAATGAAGTATGTCAGCATTTGGAAGATCTATGTAGCTTAATGAACTGATATTTTCCAGTTTACCCAATGCAAACTATAAAATTGTGTGGGTAGAAGAGCTATTCAAAGTACAAGGCAGACTAATGGATTTCAAAATAACAAAGGACAAAAAGTTCATTACTGTGGTTTCAGATTCTAAGATTGCATCTAACCTTTACGAAATTGCCATTTTAATAGATTTGTGTAATATCAAAGGAGAATATCCACCATTATCTGTAAGTCAATTAAAATATTTCTCCCATTTCCAGCTACATATCTGGGTGAGGCCAGATTTTCTTCTTATAATTCAGCTAAAATAACATTTACAACAGATTGAATGCAGAAGCAGTATCATTTGTCATTTATTAAACAGTCAAGTGTTGCAAAATTGTTAAATGCCACTCTTCTCACAAGAATTTTTTTAATACCATTTTAAAAAGTTATTTTAGATGAATTGAAAAATACTTATAAAAGTTTTGAGTGTTAATTTCTATGATAGTAAATATTATTACATATAATCTACATAGAATAGATACCTCATAATGTAATACAGTGATTTTTATGTACATAGAGGTCACATATTACAGTGGATTTTTGTTATTTATAAAAGCAAAAGTTCTTTTTTTTATTTAATTTTTTGATTCATTGAACACAAATGGAGTACAGCAATTGTTTTTCTGGTTGTACACAAAGTAGAGTCACCCCATCTGTGCATTCATACATGTACACAGGGCAATGATGTCTGTCACACATACTGTTATTATTCTTACCCCCCAACCTCAACCCCACCCCTCCCTTCCCTCTATGCTCTCTATCCTTTCTCCTTTCTTGCCATCATTCTACCCCACATTATGCATCATCATTCACTTATCAGAGAGACCATTTGGCCTTTGGATTTTTGGGATTGGCTAATCTCACTTAGCATAATAGTCTCCAACATCATCCATTTACCTACAAATGCCATAATTTTATCCTCCTTTATGGCTGAGTAATATTCCATTGTGTATATATACCACAGTTTCTTTATCCATTCATCTATTGAAGGATATCTAGGTTGGTTCCACAATCTAGCTATTGTAAATTGAGCAGCTATGAACATTGATGTGGCTGCATCACTGTAGTAATCTGATTTTAAGTCCTTTGGGTAAAAGCCAAGGAGTGGGATAGCTGGGTCAAATGGTGGAGCCATTCCAAGTTTTCTAAGGAACCTCCACACTGTAAAAGCAAAAGTTCTTTAAGATACTCAATAATTTTTATAGTGTAGGGAATCCTCCAACTAAATATTTTGAGAACTGTTGGTTGAGGGGAAGATACAATGTCTGAATGAAGGTTCTCAGATCCCATTGTGCTCAAGCTCAGTCTTCTACAAACTCTGTTTTACATGGTTCCTGATTACCTCTGGACTCTTATGAACATGGCATTGTTCAATGTGAAACTTAGCCATATTTATATTCATACATTGCTATATGTCATTTTTTTTTTAATTTTAGCATTTTGTTCTTTTTAGTAATATATGACAGTAGAATATATTTTGACATATTATACATACATGGAGTACAACATCCCATTCTTCTGGTTGTACATGATGTGGAATTACATTGGTCATGTATTCATATATGAACACAGGAAAGTTATGTCTGATCATTCTACTATATGTTTCCTCTTGTCATTCCCCCTCCCTTCTATTTCTTGACTGATGAATATGTAAGCATTTGATATCATTTCTATCATTTCTTTAATTATATTGTAAGTTCAGAGCCCAGAAATTCTTATATTTCCTGTGCATTTTTAAAAATCTCAGTCTTGTATGTGCACAGAGGTGGCACATTAAAATAGATTTTTGTTGAATAAAACCAATCCTAATCATCCTTCTTAGACACCATAGAATTTCACAGTGGAAAGGGCTATTGGCCATCAATTAGTTCACCCATTTCATTTCTGGATAAGAAAGCAGAGGTCTGGAGAAGTGACGTGCCTTATCCAAGGGCATTCCACTTTAGTCAATACAAAATCGAATCTGAGTCCTAGGTCTTCCCAGTAAACCTTTCCACTTTTTTTTTTTTTTTTTTACATATTAAGGATGAATTAAGAAGGAATTGAGATGTAAAATTCGGTTAAAATAAAGCAATCTGATCTTGGGTTTTAGGTCATTATTGTCATAAGTCATATGACAAATATTTAGGTGTACTTCTCTGTTTTTCAAATGAAAGATTCATGTATATATTTGTAAAATAGCTGTGCCAGTGAAGCTGTTAATATTTAATAGATACAAAAATTTGATCAGGATTGTTTTCCTGAGTTTGTTTGGAAAGTTGAGTCATCTTTAAGAGTCATAATGGTTTTGATTATAGTTTAAGTTTGTATGGGTTTTTTTTAGAATGAATGATGGGCTTTTACCATTTGCCAACAGAATCATGATTTTGATTAACTTCTTCATTAGACTGTTTAAATTATCACTTTTTCTCAGGGTCCAAATGCCAAGCCTGTAGTGTCCTTCATTGCTGGTTTAACTGCTCCTCCGGGCAGAAGAATGGGTCATGCAGGAGCAATTATTGCTGGAGGAAAAGGTGGAGCTAAAGAGAAGATTGCTGCCCTTCAGAGTGCAGGAGTTGTGGTCAGCATGTCTCCTGCACAGCTGGGCACCACCATTTACAAGGTTAGTGCTGACAGTGGCCCAAGCACTCTGAAGTTATGGGACTTCCCAGTGTGGGACCACACTGGATGCCTAGAAATCATGGCCTTTTCTTTTGAGTCTTAATTTGATTTATTTCATTCTGATTACATAGTTTAATAGTCTTAACAGCACACCATTAATGGTCTGATGCCGTAAGAAACTTTGTCAATTAAAAATTGGGTCTTCTTTAAACATTGGGGCATGCTCTTCTGTAAACAAGATAAGACATGCAAAGGTGACATTTTGGAGGGCATAAATGCCATGATTTCTTCATTCCTGTGGTTTTGAGAATAGAGAGAGTATGTGTGGAAAACTGCCTTATGTTTCATCCCCCCACCCCCACTCCCCAGAGAAGGTTTTTAGGATATAGCCACCTGACCCCATATTGTTTCTGTTTCCAGGGAGAGGGCCTGGGCTGAGTAATAAGAAACAAAAATAATGAAGAGGGAGTCGGGGTGGAGGGAAGTCTAAAGAGGAGAGCCAGGAGACTCAGCCTCTCATTTTGGCCCTGGATGTGCTGTGATACCATGTCACTTATGGGTTAGAG